>JAQGBM010000242.1:0-15651 GCA_034698405.1 Symphylella vulgaris | reverse complement strand
AATAAAAAAAACCGCAAAACTGTTTCACAAAAACTGCCACGGGAGGGCTTTTTCCGACATATGCTCCCGGACTAATTTGCAGAAAAGTTGACCAAAGGCTATAACGAATGTTTGTCTTTAGTCCACATTCCTGCAAATACAATTCATTTTAAAATTATAAATCCTTCGTAAATTAGTTATTTTTTATTTTATTAAATTAGTAACAATTATTGTGTGTATGAATACGAGACCTATTTGTTTTTAATTTTGTTTGTCGTTTAAGTAATGAAAATTAAGAGAAACCAATAGTACGAATCGTACGAGGTAGTCATCCCTTTAAGTAGCCTAAAGAAAACTGAAAAACCAATTAGTACGAATTTCACGGATGACACTCAAAATTGTTCGTAGTACGAGCAGCCTGCATATAACTTATAAAGATAAGTTATATACGGTATTCGTGGGGTATATAGCCAGCATGGTAGCCAGTGCAAATGGGTTGAGGTTGCATTCTTGCCTCTAAACCCGTTTGCGCTTCAAATCTTGACTGTGGTTGATAAGAATTTATGGGGTAGTGAGATTCTTCTTAAAGTGTCGGCTCTTTAGGATGAGAGTTTAAACAGAGGTTCCTCTCACACAAATTGCCTGAGTCGATTGGGTTAATAATTGTCCCATTCACCGAGCTAACTTCCCCTTCATGTAGGACCTGAGTTACATGAAGGGGTAGGTGATTGTAGGTGGCCCCCAAAATCTGAAGGAGCCAATTTGGTTTGATTTGAAATGAAAAAGAAGTTGGTTTTCTGACCTTCAAAACGAAGTTACTAATAATTATGAAATTGATAACCTCGAAAAAGGCGCATATATCTTTAAGCTATATTTTTGATTAACTATCCGTTCACAACATATAAATATTGCTTCTCTTTTTTCTTGAATTGTATTAATTTTACACACCTCGGAGATATATAATAATTTTTCGTCCAATGAGTGGAGAGAAGCTCTCGAACTCACAGAGGTGTGGCGGCCTACTTATTACTTTTGCTTGACGGCTTCTTGCTCTCGTCGTTTTAGAAGCGAGATATATCGTGCTACGGAAGGCAGAAACAGATTATAGAGAAAGCACGTGTTGAAACGCTGTATTTTGGATATTATACGAATTATATACCGGCATATAGAAAGAGTCATGTAATAATTTTTTGCTACTTTACGTAAAACAATGTATCCCAAAGATCTGACTACGAAAATTTGCATTAATATTTTGAAATCTTAGAGGAAAAAGTTAAAGACATTAACATGAAGTTAATTACCCCTGAAGATCTGTGGTCCTTACCTCCGACGTGTATGTTGAGGAACCGAGAAAGAAGAGGCACCGGAACATGAATTTGACGTAAATTCTTCCGGATCTCATAGACTTAAGTTCCTCAAAATGACGTACTTTTTGGATTACTGTGAAGTGCAATTATATTTCTTATAATGGTTTGATAGATAATTTAAACTATATTTTAATATGTTGAGACCTATCAAGAAAATGCCAGTGATTGGCGCAGTGATGTTAGTGTACTATCTACTGTGCGTGGGTGCCGCATATTCTAGAAAGGATATTCCGCCCCGTCCTCCTCATCCTCAGGATGATAAACGATGGGTTCTCAAAGCGACGGTCCAAGACTCGGCCCAGGATTACGTTGCAGCCTTAACGACCCACCGGATTGGTTCACCGGGGGGTTCGTCCGGTCTACGGCCCGGTGGAGATTGGCGACCCATGATGTCGGGTCCTAAACAGTCCCCACAAGGTTCGTCATCCCGGGAGAGTGGCGGGAGGAGGCGAAATAACAACGCAGCCAGGTTTTTCGGAGGACCTAGCTTCAACGATTATACGGATATCGAGATAGCCCCTGAAGGATTAGGGGATTCGTTCGACCTAGTAGTAAGTGCCAACTTCAATACGGGACAGAAAGCGATGCAGACGATTTACATCCCGTCCTCCAGACAGAATAAAGAGCGAACTAGGAGACCGGAGATGTCCCCTACATTAAGACCAGCTTACAAAGTGCAGTCTGTTTCAACCCCTCGTCTTAGGATCCAGGGAAGTAAAGGGTCCACCATTCCCATGCCCCCAACTATGTTACGAACTACCACTACGAAAAAGGGGGTTCGTCAGAAAACCGACGAAAATTTTGACGAAATTTTCAAAATGTCTTCGTCAACCCCTACCCTTATGATCAGGGGAAGTGACGGAACCCTCATTCCCCTGATTTTAGCTACGACGAAAAAAGTTCGTCCAAATAAAATTACGACGACCGAAAAATCATCCGACGAATTAGACGAAGACGAAGAAATTGAAATTTCGTCGAAAAGGGGTGATAAAAATGAAGTTCGTCGACGAAAAACCACGACGACGACGGAAAAATCCGACGAATTTGACGAAGATGATGACGAGGTAACGACGAAAAGGGGACGATCTAAGACGAAAACTAGAACGACGACGGAAAAATTCGACGATTTTGAGGATGACGAAATTTCGTCCAAAACAGGAAACGACGAAAATGAAGATGAAAATGACGAAAAATCGACTTCTACTACACGAAAAAGGAGGGTCAGTAAAGTAACTAGTACTTCAACCGAAAGTACCACTCTCCCCGTATCTACTAAGAAAGCTAAGTACATACCCAAGATTAGGTTACCAAGTAGTAGTACTACGGTAAAATCGAAGGAAATCGAGGATGATCTCGATAAATCGGATACTGTTATTATATCGGTAACATCGAGTGACGACCGTAAAAGTTCAACTAATCGCCCATACCAGACGGGTAAGAAATTAGAAGTCGATAATTTCGGTATTTATTATCATCAACCCCCTAGAACTGACCCTGGTTCGATTCCTACTTTTGGTACCAGTCCCGGAGGTATGAACGTCTACACTAAATTACGAACAACTCCAACTTCTACCACTCCAGCTAGTCCCAGAAGAAATGATTTTCCCGAATTATTTAACGTATATACTAAAATCCGACGTTCTACCACTTCTACTACCACTAGCGCCCCTTTCCCCGAAAATCTAGGTCATTTTACCGAATTACCGTTTGAGGTAGAAGAACACCATACATTCGAACCTGTACCTACGGTATTCCCGTTCGATTACGAACAAGACGAAGATAAAGAGATATTGACTATCTTACTTCCGGACAATACGACCATAACGGGTCATTCCAAAATAACCCGGCCCGCTCGAACTACCACAGAATCGGAATTCGGAGCCCGCGAAAAACCGAGTACTAAAAACGTAACATCGGGTTTGAGCAGTAGGTCGAGGGTTACGACTACAACCCTACGTTCTACGGTTAAAACTACTCCTACTTATAGAACAACCACAGTTACTACTAAGCGTAGTACAACTACCCCTATGCCTTCTACGAAAAAATCCGAAATATCGAAAGAACACCGAAGTTTCTCCGAAGATCAAAATGAACAGCGAAAACACCCGGAATACGTACGATTGCCGGGGACTACGGGTTCTCAACTTGTTCCAGTCCGTGAAACCCCGGGTCTTGACCTTCAGTCCCCCGATACCCACGGGTCCGGACCCTTCCCAGGAGACTACACCTCCAGTACGGTTCGATTAAACAAAGCGCACCCTCCTTTCTTGATCGAAGATACGAGACCTTTCCTAGGTCCCAGAAGACCGTTCCCTGGAGATATCCTACGAGGGGCTTCGTCCCGTAGTTCCTCTGAGAGTGTGATGCCTCCCCCAATGTGGAGGAATCCCCCAGGACTAACGGAATACGACAAAAAGATTTTAGAGGAAATTGAATCGTCAACTTCTCACGCTTTTAAAAACAATTTTCGAATGTCGAATAATAATAATCCGGACCTTGATTCCCGGGTTCGTGGTCACTGGTCCACAATGAGACCGGCATTCGGATTCCCACCACCCCTCTTTGATGTTTGGAAACATGGTCGTCCTTTGGCTACCAATTCGTCGCGGCGACTAGAAGGCGGTCGTCGCAATAATTCCGAGGAAGCTGTTACGGTGGTGGATTGGGTATCGAACAAGACATCTTGGGACAGCGCTAGGATAAATTCAACCCCACCGACGCGACCCAAAAATAATCGGCAACAACCCATATCATCCGTTACCATTACCAATAACGGAATAAACTTAGGAAGGCGATTTCCCGTAACCCTTAACCCCAATCAGTTCATGTCAACTTTTAGACCACCCCTTAATCCCCTTTTTAGGGGAGCTGGTCATATGCAAGAAGGACCCCCTGGAACCATACTTTGGACCCCTAGGGTTGTAGGGGGAGGACAACAACAATGGAATCACCAACCTTCCGTAGTATCGGCTACGTCGCGTAGCATGGATACGGAATCAGGGGCAGGGGATTCCCCTAGCAGATTTCCCCGAATAAACGGACGCCACAATGAAGGATGGGGTATTAAACCCTTCACCCCTACGCTCAATTACGTACCCCCACAACACCCAACTATGAGAAAGGATGGGTCCTCCCCTCGTCCTAAAAATAACGATCCTAATTTGATTCAAGCGGGTAGCGACGTTCAACATAGATATACCCCTCAGATAAGGGGTCGTAGCCTTCATCCGAGGGTTGAAGGGGGTGCTGAGTCATCTTCGACCCCTAAAAATCATCACCATAATCATCATCAACATCCTCCTGACCATCCCCCTATGATGACAGCTGAGGAACTAGCTTATATTCTAATAGGTTCCTGTTGTCTATTATCCCTACTCTGCCTAGTCGTCATTACTGTAACGATGCGTTGTAAACCATCGTCTAGCGACGCTAGCGACGAAGATAGCGATTTCGACAACATGGCGGAAGATTCATTGGTCCCTAGGGGCAACTCCGGATCGCGCCCAAGGGCCCATACCCTCGGAATGTGGTTCACCGGAAAGCAAAGCATTCATTCCTGCAGTTACAGCGGAAGTAGCACCACTAGTTCGGCGACCCCGAACCCACATCCTTACCTCGTATTTCCGCAACAGCCTTCCACTTCTAAACAGGAGGCCGGGGGCATTTTTAAGCGGCCCACATTCTTGCCAACCGATCCCATAATGCCGGGACCGTCTAGGGTTAGAGACAATAGCCCCTCCGACACCCCGGTTAACTCTTTACACGACGATGATTCTTTGCAATCGAACTTTAGGGCCTCTGGTTCGAAGCCCGCGATAGTGAACTCTGTACATCGTGCTACCCCTGCCGTTGAACTGTCCGAAGGAAGTGCGGGAGCGGGATTTAGCAGTAGTTTTCCTGTGAGCAGAAATAAATTACATTCGGGACATTGGAGTTACGTTAAAGGTGAAGTTCACGCCATAAACAGTAGGACCAAGGGGAACGACGGCGTTAGTAAAAGGGGAGGAACGGGGCCGCCCCCTCCCCCACCTCCACCCCCTGGAATAGAGTGGTCAGCTAATCGTGATAGACTAATTTAATAACAATATAGTTCACGTATAAAAATTTTGTACATAATTTAAATTTACAAAGTGGCCAAAACCGTCCTATATTTTTTTTAAAACAAAATGTTGGAAATTCAGAAAAAATAAGTTAATTAAATGTAAGAATAGATTTAAGCAAGAAAAATGAATTTAGGTCCTCATTCGTAAAATATTATTTTTTGTACGTAATTACTTACGTTATTTCGTGAACAACATGCTTTTATATAAATTTACGAAAACTAACGAGGCGTACCGAGTGGAGTTGAAAACGTAAAGGAAGTAAGTTAGTTAATGTAAGTTCCGCACGCATTGGAGTGGGATACATCATACAAATTAGGAAGCAGTAGGCCCCTACTAAAAATATCTTCAAGAGCCTATATTTGGGAGCAGAAATTTGGAAAAAATTGGTCAACAAAGGTGAATATGTTGTAATTTGGGTCCAGTATTACCAGTATGGCATGGGTGCAAATGCCAAGTATAAAATTTCTAAATTTTAATTAATTGTTTTACGTGGTTATTATAAGGGAGTGTAGGTCTATGTATGGCGAATGGTAATCTTATGGGTTTTCCTTTCTTAGCATGGATCCATGCATAATCAATGGATCCATGATTATAAGTTAGCTTGTGGGTTTTATACGGTACGATTCATATACGGTATGATTTAAAGTCTTATATTATGAATTGTATGGTGTTCTCTAGGATGGTACTCTAGATTTTATAAGTTAGATTTTTTAAGGGGATTTAAATAAATCTGGAATTTTTATCATGGTTATTTGCACTTCGGTTAGCCATTTTTAAGAGGACAGACTATTAGAAAGTACTGTAACTTTCGTAAATAAAAGTAACTTATTGCATGTTGTACCCGAAACTTACGCAAGTAAATATTGTATATTAAATTTACCCGTGAACCAACAACTTACTTTCTGGCCAGGCTATTGTATTTAGCCATTCTCAATCCATTTGTCCACGTACGTGTCGAAGTCTTGTTTTCGGTACATTAGAATGAAACAACTTAATTAAGTAATAATAGCATAACAGCGGTAAAATGTATCTATGAGACTGTGTGGGTTCAGTAAAAGTAGAATATTTCCATAGACAGAACTAAAACTTGGAATTATTCCTATAGTAGTTAGGTTACTTTACCGTAGATAGCCTCCAGGTAGCTAAATATTACTAAATTAGGGAAGTGATTAAGTTATTAGGAATTTTACAGGGTGTACTTTGTCCTGGATTACCTTAGTTTAACTTTAAACCACGATTAGCAGTGCTTCTTAAACTGGGGTACACCGCTTACCCCTGGGTTTACAGAGAGCAGGGAAAGCCCAGAAAAGTACTTTAAACTGTCAAAATACGGTACAGTATAATATCATAATAAGTTAATAAATTAATATATGAATATATTCATTTTAATTTTATTTAAATTAAAATTAATATGAGAAGTTATAGTAAGATAAAATTAAAAGTAATTTCTAATTTTCTTCAATTAATGAGTTACAATGGGTACCGGTACGCGACTATCTTCCTGAACGGTTCCTGTAAAGGTTTGAAAAGCACTGTTTTATTCGCAGAATAATAGCCTAAATAATAATAAATTATCTGGAGTCCTGGATTTGCAATACCAAAATTTATTACAGTTAAACTTAAGTATTTTATATAAATAAAGATTAAGTTGTGAAATTAAGTACTACGGTCATTCTAACGTATTTAATACAGTAAATTTAATGTAAGTTGTCAGATGCCATATCATGTTGAATATTTTTGTGTATGTCGTATGACTGTCTGTCCATACGTAATTTTTGCTGAAATGCTTATTTTTTATACTAAAAATTCGTAAAATTTTTATAGATAAATAATACGGAGTATAGCCAGCTATAGGAAAGGATAAATCTAAATATTTTGAAAGCCAATCTTTAAGTATTAAGATTATCCAGTCTTTATCCGTAACATTTATAATCTAAATGAATTTATAAGTTAATTCCCAAGCAACTTACTTTTTGATACTGTAAAAATAAACATTTTAATTTGACAATTATTTTTCCGGTTTAAAAATGTTAAACTGTAAAAATTAAAAATTGTCGTTTATTCTAGTGAGTTGGAAAAATTTGTTTTCTTTAGTAAAAACTTTGAAAGTTGAATGTATTTTTTTATACGAGTAATTAATTTTATATGAATGTTTGATACATGTTGAGAGAGTTTTTTTCTGACTGTGGAACTAATTTTTCTGATTATTAAATTGTTATTTTATTATTTCTCTTCCAATTGTTTGGTTTATAAAATAATAACTTTTACCAGTGTGTTTCTAGAAGTAGGGTAACGTACCATTACAATAATATTTTTTTTATTTACTTGAATTAGCGGCGTGTTTTAAAATTTGTAAAAGAAAACTTAAAAAAAAATTATTTTATTCCTTTTATTAAGGGGATGACTACCTCGTACGATTCGTAATATTGTTTTTTCTTAATTTTCATTACTTAAACGACAAACAATATTAAAAACAATTAAGGTCCCGTATTCATTTCAAACCCACAATTGTTACTAATTTACAAAGGATTTGTAATTTTAAAACTTTTAGTATTTGCAGGAATGTTAACCAAAAGTTATAACGAATGTTTGTCTTTAGTTCACATTCCTGCAAATACAATAAATTTAAAATTTATAAATCCTTCGAAAATTAGTAACAATTGTGTGTATGAATACGAGACCTTATTTGTTTTTAATATTGTTTGTCGTTTAAGTTTAAGTAATGAAATTTAAGAAAAACCAATAGTACGAATCGTACGAGGTACTCATGATGCATGAGCAATAACTCCATGATACACGTCAGTCACCCACCCAGAGTAAAATATTATATGACTTACTTGTACGGAGTCGTTGGCAGCTATGACTAGATGGTACCGGGCTTGGGTCTCTCGGTCTAGTTCGTTTCGGACAATTAGAGCTCCGGTTTTAGATTCCAAGTGAAAGACTTGATTGGGGTCGCCATCAACCAATCGCAATATGATTTCTCCTAAAGTATCCGGATCTTGTACGGAAATGTGGGCAACCAGGTGACCCGTAGGTACATCTTCAGGAAGACTGTAGGCTGGGTTTGGCTGGACGAAAATCGGTGGACTGTCATTTTCATCCTTTACTTTCACCGTTAGCTGTAAAAATAGGAAATATAACAATATAGCAAAACATTATATTTTCCCAACATTTTAAAACAAAAATCGAGTAGTCAGTAGATTATTATACGAGTAATAAAGTTTGTCCTAAAGCTAAAAAAATGCATCTAAAACCTAAAATGTTTGTTTCAGTAAGTTAAGTTTAAAAAATGTTAATAAATCAAAATATTGACCGTGTTTTTTTTTAATTCATTTTCCGGTTTTTAGTCTATGGACAATAATTTCTATTGAAATTTATTTCGGAAAAACAAGAAAAATACTGGGAAGATTTTCATATTTTTTGTTTATTTTGTCGAAAAATTCATTATTACTTTTTTTTATTTTGTTATAATTCTTTTTTATAGGTATCCAATATCCATAATTAATTTTTAAAAGACACCAGTATGAAAATTAATTTTTTTTATATGAAACTTGTAAAAAAAAATATTTTTTAAATTTAAAAGATATTTTTCTACACAATATAAAAAAAATATATGAAAATCGCTAGAGTATTTTTCTCCATAATTATTTTAGTTTATGAAAAAAAATATCAACGGAAATAACAATTCATAGACGAAAACTGAAAAGAAAGATCCCTCTTAATCGATATATCGTTTACGAAGATTATGAACCAGCATTTATAATATGAAGTTAAGTTATTTAAGGGAATTGTATTTATTCTCATTTAATATTTTCTCTTCATCTGTTAAATATGCGACATCACCCATAAATATCTTACTTTTTTATTTCATCTCTAAACTATTATATAAAATAACATTTGGTATTAAAAAAAACTGGTCATTGTTTATGTGGAATTCGCCCCAAAGTTATTCACGTTTTTTGATCATCTCTCTCTCTCTCTCTCTCTTCGCGCGGCTGTCGTAGTGTTCTTCTTCCATGAAATATTCATTCAGCTTGAGCTATTCTAATATATGGCCGCCATTACGGAACGCGATTAATTAAACTCAACAAGGTCCAAGACTCGCTCCCTTGAATTTTAATGGGCGCGGGGGATAAGGGTGGTAAGGGAGGAGGGAGAACATTTTATTTGTCTAATTTGTTCATTGTGTCGCATAAATCGGAATGATATAAACAGAAATATGTTTACAATCCGGTTTCATTTTATTTTATTTCATTTCCACCATCGATTACATTATATGTATTATCGATGTTATAAATAACTTAAGTACCAAGACTTCCTAGACTGAGCTTTCCTATTCTTACTTCTACCTCTAAGACCTAGGCTACACTATAGGCTTTCGATATCAGGATAACGAAATCCGGATAAGGAAATCTGCTCGAAATCCTCATAACGACCTAGTCTACAGTATACACTAGAACTTCGATATCAGGAAAAATATATCCAGTACCCAGATAACGAAATCTGGTCGAAATCTGCTTGAAATCCTCGTGTAGACGCGCGGCTACACGACATCAAGGATTTAAAACATAGAGGATTTCAAACAGATTTCCTTATCCGGATTTCGTTACCCTGATATCGAAGTTCTAGTGTAGGACTATAGGTCTAATGCTAAGTGCACGTAGCGTCAACGTATTATACGTACATTTGCAATGTTCGTCTTGAAAAGATTCTTCGAATAAACTTACGTAAAAATAATATTATATAATATTAACTTCTATGGGGTCACTGCATGGAATAAGAAATTAAGATATTTGAAATAAACTGAAATAATGCGTTCGATTGAGTTTTTCTCGAATATTTTTTCATTTCATTCAGTGACACCATACTAGGTATACTATTTTTACGTATTCGAAGAGATTTTTAAAAAAGAAAATAGTACAAAAATTATAACACATCTGTTGCTCCTACGTAAATGAAGATTAACAGCTTTAATAATTTATATAACTTAGTTAGGTTTTATCACAGGGGTGTCACAAATTTAAGTTATCACATAGGATATTTTTTAAAAATCAGTGCTACTGAAGTATTGTTTGAACCAAGGAAAAAAATCTTATAGTTTCATAGGCTACTCTTATTCAGTTTCAGATATAATACTGAAGTCTCCGATTTTCAGTGGGCTTGTTGATCCAACCCTGCTTTATAATAGCCTATAATGGGCAGTCCAATATCAGTGGGCGTAATAGTGGGTTATGTACATCACCACTCCCAACATGGCAAACTTCCTATATGATTTTATAGTGACCAGATGGGTTTAGAAAATCATTACCTAATTCCCTTGAAGCTTGGACATAAGAGAGACACCCTCGCTAGATCCTATGCTTGCCAATAATAATAATAAACAAATGGGTTAAAAATTATACGCGTAGATATGTTTTAATGTTATAGTTGCGAAGAAATGAAGCTATAATAATCGGTACAGATGATACTTTTTAGGTTGTTATCAGCCAGCATCTTGAACGTGATGTAAATGACTAATGATAAAAAGTGCATCGCATCAAAAGGGGATATAGATTAGCAATTGCTATTTGGATGAAAAAGAAATTACATAGTGGATGCAGTATTATTTGAAAATAGCCGATTGTTTTAATGAGCGTGTAAATATAGCCAAACAAGGAAGAAGGAAGACCTTTTTTTTATAAGACAGGTTTTGGGACGATAGCGCAATATGGAATAAGCATGTTGCGATGTTTGCTATAATACTTTATAGCATAACTTATACATAAGGGTTAAGTTAATAGAATCTGATAATATGACCTTTAGGGCCGGGTGCACCAAGGATGTTATAAACTATGGGTTAACTCTAACTCCAGGGTTAACTTGAACATTTTAACGAACAAAATAAATGATATCTTCGTAACCCTTGAACGAAAATGAACATAATATGATAGACCTACATCAAAAATTTCGTCTTGAAAATATATATTCGAAAATGTACAAAGGGTCGTTGTATTAAATAAGCTTATACAGATTTTTCAAAATATACTGAAATTTCGCTCTTATTTCTCGAATATCTTTTCATTTAATGCGACGACCCCGTATTTTTTTTTAAACATTTTCGAATAGATCTTTTCAAGACAAAAATTTTGGTGTATCATATAGGCCTAATTATGTCCATTTTCGTTCAAGGGTTACAAAGATATCAATGATTATATTTATTTCGTTCTGTTATGTTAAAATTGAATCTCCGGGCCTTACTCGTTAGTGATTAATAAACTTAGTTGGCTCGAGAAAACATCGATGTTTGACATCGACTTCGAAGTTATCGTTATCACACGCCAACTTAAGTTTGTCGAGTCATAATTGAGTAATGAGTAGAAGTCATGTTTTGTTTTTTAAGTACCAATTTTACTTTCAACTTTTTACATTGAACCATATAATTACGGTACAGTTACTTTCGGTATAGACTGAATTAAGTCTTAGCTCTTTACAGTTTACATATATATAATTCTTAAAATCACTCCTATTATTATGGTTTATGTATAAATTATGTGGCAGTGCTATATCCCCAAGGTTTCTAGAGATAACTATTAATTATTTAAACTTTTAACTTAACTTAATTATTATGAATATTTATAAACAACAAAATAAAATGCTAACAAAACTGCATGGGATAATAGCCTGAAACCTTTACTTGTCTTATTTTGACAAAATCTCAATAACACTGAATTTTTTCCCATGCTATTCCACTTTTCTCTTCAGAATACGAGTAAAACAAGATTATGTTATTCAGGTTTATCATGATAATTTTCGCATTCATCTCCATTAAGCTATTTACTTTTTTTTCAACAAGGGTGGTCAAAATCATCTCGGAACATTATGAATGATTATACCCTCTATTTTAAAGTACCGTATAGTTACGAAATCGGTTTATTCACACGATTTCTATCTGGAACACGAACGAAGAACGATATTTTTCGCTGCTTTCTTGCTTTGTTTCGAACATCACAAGATCACAACCACTTTCTGCTACACGGCTATAGAGAAGTGCGCGAATGAAGAATGATAGATAACGCATAATACTTCTCAAGAGAAAGATGCTGTGATACCTTGGGGCCCAGTAGAGGGTTGGTGCACTAATTACAAGGCATATTCCCTCTTAAATCAAGAGGAAGGCTCGGAACTATTTAACTCTCGGTTGTTTAGCATCATAAAGTTTTCAAAAAAAAAAAAAAATACTAGCAGACGACACGGAACATATTTTTCACCTGTTTCTTTAACCCCAGGCGAAATGATCCTCTCTCCTGAGTTTAAAAAATCTTTCCAATTTTAACATATTTTACGGACAGCCTCCAGTCGTAAAAAAAAAGTAAGATAGTTTTTCTTTTGGGAGGCGGGATTAGACAGTTATTTAATATTTCAAAAATGAAACTGTAAATTACAAATTAAAAAAGCAATTAAATTTAATCTAATTAAGCCTCATAGGCTATAGAAAAGTGCAGTTTTCTTGTAGGCCTATTATAAGTTTATTGAAACGAAAGTGTATATCGAGTAAAAGTGAAAGTTTCATAAATTTCTGCAATATCATCCTTTGTTTATCTATGAAAAGGGTAGGCTACATAACTTACAGTGTTTATACGTAAAACAATTATTAACAAAATAACATGGGCCTAACAAAAATGTTGTCTGCTAATCTTTTGCAAAGGCTTGTTGTAGCTATAAATTGAAGAAAGAAATCCGCACAATTTTTCAATAATTTATAAATTTCGCACATTATGCCTATTTTCTTACGAAAAACATAATTAAGTTATAATTCACAAATTCGGAAAAAATAATAAAAGTACATAAAAGCTAAAAGTAACGATTTAGTCAAAACATAATATTTGTTAAATTGCAAAATAAAATTAATTTCTGATACTGTTATCAATATTTTAAAAATTTAAAAAGCCATAAAAGAGTTTTAGTTGTAACACGAAATTATTAATAATTAATCAAATAATTATTATTAACTTAAACTCTGGAATTTGAAGCATTAACAATCCGAATTAATAGTTTACATTTAACTAATTACTATAAATCAGAATAAAAAATAAACTTATAAATAAATGGGCCTAACAAAAATGGGGGTCTGCTAAAATCTTTGCATTATATAAGACTGTTATTCTTTTTTTATTATAGTAAAATAAATATAGAGTTCAATAAATTCGTGCACTTCCACATATACTTTTTTATGAAAAAAGTTCATTTTGTTTCTCAAAATTCGTTAAATTAATAGCTAATAGCCTAAGAACTTCTAACGAATTAAAAACGGCCGAAGTCGTCTGCTAAACTTTAGACCTGTGGTTAGGCTTTTGCGACATCACTGTGCGTAGGCTTTATTTGTCAAAAGAAAACTTCCTACAACAATAATAATAATTTCATTCAAACTCCAACCATTTCGAAATCAACCCAGAATGACTGCATAGTATCATCAGTAATTTACATTCAACGTATAAAAAAAAAAATGTTGTGTACATACGTTTTGAGAGCAGGAAAAGAACAAAAAATATACATGATTTTTTTTCGTTCCCATGGAAACAAGACAAGTAAAATAGCTGTTGTTTATTTTAATTACATCATCAAATCCTTGGGCGAAAGCGCTGCTCATATGCTCTTTTCATTTCGCTTTTGTAATGAAACCTTTAATTTTTTTTTTTCTTTACAAATTACAATAAAAAAACGCGAGTCTTTATATTAGATACATAATCACTTAGTGATTGGCCTACTTACGATGACGCTATTTAATTAATAAAAATAAACGATTTGCATTTTTCGTGCAAGTACCTCTTTAATGGTATCTAGAGTGTAACTGGATTCTATTAATAAAAATAACTTGCACTTCATAATTCTTATGATTAACTACATAATTAAAGCAATACTAGACCTATAATTTATGCAAAATAGCTTGTTATAGCTTATATAAGTTATAATAAATTAAAAGCCTAAAGTGCTTAACCATTATAAGTTACGAAGAAAGATTTATGGGAAAATAATACAACTTATTAAGTACCTACCTCTACCTACTCTCTATTCTAAAATTAATTTTTAAATAGGCCTAAAGTTATCGAGAAGTTGAAAATTAACTTGCGAAACATTTTATAGAACCGTATCTAGTCTATTCACAGTTTCACACCATTTGTAAAAGTTAAGAATAAAATTTTTTAAAGTTAATTTATATTATGTCTGTAGTGCCACTTAATTTCCTGTGACGCTACGTGTATAGCCTACAGCGTAGAACGAATTGAGCGCCAAATTAAAACAGCGAAGAAGCTGTGAAAGATAATAATACAGTAGTTTTGAGAAAAATTATTTTTTTTCTCCAGCATCTTCTCCAGCATCAAGCTGTATTTTTCGAGGAAATGCATTTATCAGCTTGGGTTCTATTATAAAGTCGGCGTAAACCAATAGGTTTTTATTCAACCCTCTGCGCGATTAAAAAGCAAGTAGTTACGTCGAGATAGACTATGATATGCAGGCAGGGGGTCGCTTGGATAGATGGATGGATGGATCGGGAGACGGGATAAGAAAAAAATGGTCTCTCTGAAAGAAAGAAAGAAAGAAATCTCCGCCGACTCCATACAGGTGTAAGAAAAATAGAAGAAATTGAATAGATGGAAAGAATAGTGCCTAATACGAGTGATGGATCAGCACTTGTGTCTAAGGTGGGTTACCTTGGCAACTGCTGCTCTTTGGGATACGTATAAAAACTAGAGATTTGCACAGATTCAAATGGAAATTAAACCGGCGATATTAAAAGATATATTACATTATTTTGTTAAAGAAAAGAAAAAGAATTGAAGTAACTGATTGTAATTTCTACTTTTCCATTGTTATTGAGTAATTTTTTTTTTGTGGAATTATAGAAATCTCCCAAAGAAGAAATGTGGAAGGAATAGGCCTACTCTTTCAACTAAGCATTCCTCTGAAATTATATCCCAAAATAATAAATAGAAAAATACTCATTTAAATCACATTCCTTCTTTCTTTCTTTCTTTTAAATTATGTATTTTATGTTATGGGGTGAAAAAATTTCAATCGTTACCTGTTGTAATAATTGTAAAAAAAATATAAAGTAAAAGTCAAAATAAATTAATAATTAAGTTATTATACCGCACTATTTAGACTAAAAATGTATTCGTTATTGTGTAGGTCTGTACGAGTAGAATCAATATTGTTATCTT
>JAQGBM010000241.1:0-15686 GCA_034698405.1 Symphylella vulgaris | reverse complement strand
TTACATAAAATTACCACGTTTAGAACATATTATTTTACACATGTTGATAAAGGTATCTATAAAATTACTCTTAATTTTTCTGTACAAGTCGTTCAAATACATCATTTATTCCGATGCATAGGCTATCAGTTGATAAAACATTTTTCTGATCATAGAGTAATTTTTACATAGAGACTATATCTATATACAGGAGAACAAAGTGCATAGTGTATTTTAAAACGTAACAGAGCGTGGTAATGTGGTTTAAAGGGACAGCAATAGAAGAAATTAGTAAATCTCTAAAGGTTAAAGACTAGAAGGGTACAATATGCCATTAACATTCATTCTTTTAAAGATTTTAAATAAATTATGTTTTATTTTTTTTATTAATTTAATATATTAAAAGTCTATATAATTATTATAATAAATTATGAAAAAAATAAATAAATTATTAAATATAATACATTTCTATATAATGATTTAGAGAGCTAGAGCTATAATTATGTAAAAATATTATTAATTGCCTAATCCTTACAGCCTACAAGCCTTACAGCCTACAAGTCTGATAGATCTGATGAAGCTAAGTAACAGCGCTTTAAGAAGTTTAAAATGATGGCTTAGTAGGGTTTAGGGAAAATTCAACTTGTTATAAAAATTCAAGCAGAATTTAATTTAATTATATTACAAAACAATGGTTATCTACCATTTAAAAGAATGTAATTTAATCCCAGCTAGTATTTAGTAATAAAATAATTATTATTAGAGATCCGTTTCAAATTTATGTAACTCGTCCATGTCCATCAGCTCTAACTTGCATTGTGACTGCGCATGTGCAGTTTTTTAAAATGTATTACTCCGCGCTATTCAAATTTTATGTACCGTAATTATTGTGTTATGGTTTTTTAAATAATGCTATAAACTTTTAAAGCCGTATCTTTATATCTTTATGAATACAATATGAATTTATAATTTCCAGAATAATTAATAACATGAATTTTAATGGGAACTACTTTTAACGCGGTAGGTGTTAATTTACTCTTGGAGCAGATGGACTGCCATCATAGATGATCTTAAAACGGAACTGTTATCTCTGCTAATAAAGTTACTTTTTACAAAATGAATATTTCTAAATAGTAGTTGCTAATCTCCTTAAAATGGTAGAATAATTATATATTATAGTTTATTATAATCTATATTTATAATTGAAAGTATATATATATTATTACTTTGTATACTATTAAGTTTCGTCTTTTTAAAATTATTGTCAAAGTACAAATCTTATATATAATACATTATTAATTTTATACATATTATATAAAGGCTCTAACTCATTTTTCGTGAAATTCGTGAAACTGTGCTACGTTTGCTAAGAATAAGGATTATTTAGTAAGATTAATCTATAGGAAAGAAATTAGTTTTTTTTTCTTCATTCTTATTACGCTAATGGGTATAAATTATTACAGTAACTACGTCGTAATCCTTTTCACAATGAGCACATAAATATCTTGAATAAAAATAAGAATAAATTACAGTGATGTTTCTGCTCTTATGGGCACGTTTGAGCAATATTTACAAATCTTAAGAGACAAAATCTTTATGTTCGGTTTCGCATGCGAGAACTGGTATTTTCCTGTTATTTTAGTCTAAGTCCACAAAAATGTATGATTAAAGCAAGAAAGTATCGTAATATTTTGATTTATTAATCTATATTTGTGTAAACTTAAAATTAAGTTTATCTGCATTTCTATTGTTTCTTGTTAATTATTGTTAAATTAGTTTTGCAATATTTAAAAAAAAAACATTTATTTTTTAGATGCAATTTTGACTTGTAATTTTTCAAAAATGTTTAGAGACAAATTTTACGGATAAAAAAAATTAATTTTAAAAATAAATTATTGTAATTGGAATATTTTTCAAGTTAAATAATTTATGTGCATGCTACTTTAATATGATTTTTAAAAAAAGTTATTAACTTTTTACTGTAATAAATTTATGAAAGCATTCGCCATGATTTTCAAAGTTCTTAGGCCTACTGCTCCAACTAAATTTACATGATTAACTTAGTCTCAAGTGCAGATTATGTTTCCTTTATTTGAGCATTAAAAGAATAATTATTTTGAACATAAAATTAATATTGGAGGGATTTAACAGCGAAATAACGTTACTAGATATTATCTCCATAGTTCATGATAGTCTTCTTAAAATCAAGAAAAAGTTCTCATTGTGAAAATTTCTTACGACCATGATAGATCTTTCTAAGTTTATTTTTTCGAAGGTATAGCAGATATAAAATGAGCATCATGCATTTGATTTTATTAACTTGATTAAATATAGTTTTTTAAATCTATTATGTAAATAGTTAAACTCTACGTAAAAATATCTACTGTATAGAATAAAATGTGAATTGTGGGATAGTTCTTTTATTTAAAAATGACAACATTGTAAAAACATCATTATCTTTCATACTGTATCACATTTTCTCCCAACTCACATCCTGTGCTCCATCCAGTTTACCTTACCTCTCACAGGCGTAAACTTTTCAATCAGATACTTTCATATCTCAATCAAAATAAATTAAAGAAATAAGACCTCAAACAGTTTACCTTTCTTATGATATCAAGAGCGTATTATAATTTACTAACTTACTCGTACAAGAGTTCCCTTGTACTTGAACTAGTCCAAGTTAAACTATCTGTCGATAGATGGCGCATAAATACAGAACAAACAAGTTGCCAATAATTAATTAAATTAAAAATTTAACTTATTGTTTTTTAATTAATATCAAAGATTAAGCTTTTGTGGAAAATTAATTTTCTGTAGAATTTTTTGTAATAAAGTAAGACAAATTTACCCTAAAATTTAAACTCTTTTGGTAAATTTTCCGGGAAATACTTTTAGGTCCGATGGAAAATTTCCTCTTTATAATGGAAATTTTCCAGTTTTAATTTTCCGGAAAATTCACAACTACTCTTATAATGATAAGTTATTTATTTATTAACTTAATTGATATTTCAGTGTATTTTCCTTTTTAAATAAAAGATTGACATGATCTTAACGCCATCTACCGAGAGATTTATGAACTCACCATAAATTGTGATGGTGGAATATGCTCTTTAAAAATTATATACTCTTGATTAATTTTTGTATTTATTATGCCGTAAGCTTTTATTAATAATATTAAGTTATGTTTGTGAAAAAATTTTGAGTGTTACGACGAATTATTGTGCAGTGATTTAACGATAGGAGGCGCTTCAAAACGTGTCGTGTTTTAATTTTTCGCTAATACTGAGAACCCGTGGGTTCTTTATTTTACAGAACTGCACCAAAATGTAACACAAGTTCTTAAATGGAAGGTTTTTTTATTTATTTATTTAACCAGCCCAAACTTCAGATTAAAATTATTGGGATTAAAAATAATTAAGAAAAAAAAAACAATAATTAAAAGGTCTAACCTTTCTAATCTGAATTTGGGCTGTAACTTAGTTATTTTAAGTACCAGTTCACGTATATTATAATTTTTATTACCCTGAATATGTATATTTATTTATTTATTTTCTTAATAAAAAATTGGCATTAAAAATGAATCAGATTTAAAATATTATTGCTTTGCTTAAAACCTTATTTTTTACTCGCAATCTTTGAAAAAGATTGCTAAGCAAATTAACTGCTTACGTCAGGTCAAGATGGAAACTTGTTTGAGCAAAGTGCACTTGGGGAAAGATCTAGGAGAAAAAACTTGGAAAACCTCTTAAGTTTTCCGATTAAAAAAGGGGGGTTCGGATATGATTTAATACATTTTTTATGCTTCTAACCTGCGGATTTTAAGCTCTTTGATCCGTCGGACTTTAAAGCACGCTTTTTAGCCAATTAAAGCAACGTTCGTAGAAACTTATTATAAAGTGATTGGCTGAGTATTGACCCTTCGTTTCCTTAATCTGAACTCATCCTATAGAAACAAAAAGAAAAAATAAGTTGTACTCTTTTCTGTCTGCGTGTTTGCCAGGCATAAGGGGTGAAATAATGTACTTACGATAAGAAAAATTGATCCGATTATCAACGTTTTATTTTTGGCAGTTAACTCGGTGAGGAAGTTGACGAGATATTTGTTGGAATATCGAAACATTACTGCAACTTCGTTTCCTTCACTTAGCGATTTAATCTAAAAAATAATGATTAAACGCTGATATTAAATTTGAATAATTTGACTGAAGATCCAGTGCACAAAATAAAAATATAAACAATAAAACAGTGATAGAAAAGTGCTGTGTTGTGAGTAAAAATTTTGCTAAAATAATTTTTTCTGAGGTAGAAATTTTACATTTCAATTTTCAAAATAGCATTTTCAGGAAATTCTCCATAATTTTGCATTATTGGAAATTTTCCATTTTCTATTTTCGGAAAATTTTTCAATTACTGTATTAGCATTTTTTATTTTTGAAAATTTTCCAGTAATTTTTTGGTGGGATAGGTAATTTGAGGTTAAAAAAAATTTCGTAATAAAAAAGAATTTTTTTAAACCCAAAAATTAAACTTTTTGGAAAAATTTCCGGAAAAATACTTTTAGGTTGGAAAATTTCCCAATTTGTTAATTTTCCCGAAAATTCATAACTCTAGAAAAATATATTTAACAATTAACCCAGTGGGAATTTCCCATGTTTCTTGGCATTCAAATTAATTAAGTGTACATAGGTGTTTTTGTTATTTTTTATGATAAAAATTCTTTAAAATAAAAACTATTTCTGTAATAAATAAAATAATAAACTTACCATTCGAACAAAAACATGCAGTTTTTCATGCTTTAAAGCTTTTAAAATGGCATGCGGCATCTACTATTTAATAGGCTATTCTGTTCTATGCATTTTTTCTCCACAATTTTACCCTGTAATCTGGAGAACTGTCTGACGCCAAACTTCCAGGATTCAATTCGAAGATTGAATCTCCAGCTTCGTTGCTTATTTCAAACTTTTTACGAAAAACCAAATCGATGCATCCAAGATCGTCTCCATTTATATTTTGAGCCGTCAATTTCTGTTTTGAAAAATCATTAAAACATCTCAATTTATTAAATCTAGTTTTTTGATCGAGCGTAACCCCCAATCCACAGACCCTGTTTTATACTTACGCTGTATTCGCAGGCGAAACAGCCATTAGTGTCTTGGGCTTCAAATTTAACTAGTTCGCGTTCGTTCAAATCTGATATTAAAACAGTGTAAGCATTCCCGCAACACATCTCCAATGCAATTCGTTCTGTAAAAAAAAAAATTAACAAGTTAAAGCGATTTCATCTCTAAGTTAAAAATAATTAATTTAACTTATACAGTAAATTAAAATTTAAAATTTGTTTAAATTTTCTACAGTTTATTTTTCATTTTTTTATTTAACTAACTTAATATGTTTCTTTACACTTTTGGCAGCCCTAAATTAAACCTCAGTATACTCCTCCCGCCGCATTTCAGGACTGCTTTTTGACAAAAGTGTAACATAAGCTTATTTAAAAAAAAATGAAAATGTTTGGAAGAAAATAATAAGTTGAAATTACTAATAAAATAAACATCTTGAAATTTTAATGCAACTTAAAATAAGTTATACTTTAAAATAGAGATTCCATCCCTTTAAATAATTTGTAAAATTAGGATTTGATACCATATTTTACCTTTAATAGCATAGTACAAAGGCCGCTTGTCTTCAGTCTGTATTTCGTATTTCTTTTTAGATTCACACCACTCCTCAGCAACTGAAAAAGTAAATTAATATATCATTAGATTTAAAACTTACACTAACATTTTAATCCACAACTTACATGTGGGCCTTTTTATACGAAAACTGCTAGTGTCTGCGAGTAGTTCCATACCAGTCAGATCATAATAAATACCTGTAAAAACGTTACCATATGAATATCTGCAATATTGTAGACTAGAACTTTACAACCGATACCTGACTAAGTAAAATAATTTCAAACTTTATTTAGGCTACACCTTTTTCTGGAATAAGAATAATTAATTCTTAAAATTTGATACCGGTATGTCGTACAGTCAGGTGTCGGTCATAATTACGTACAAGATTAAGGTAAAGGTAAGATTATTAATAAGGTTAAGAAAATAAAACAGCATTCATACAAGTAGGCTAGATTCATAAAAAATCCATGTCAACTCTAAGTTATATTAGTGTTACCTCGCTAAATTAAATGTTTCAACCTTTCCTTGCATTTTGGGAAAGTAAATCTAAGTCAGTGATTGCAAACATGTTAAATACCCGTGTCCACAAGCAGTGCAATATTATTCTAAATTTTGATTACTAAGTTATAACTGTGATAAATGTTAGGTTAATCTTTAAAATGAGAATGAAAAAAGGATGAAATATTAAGGAAAGAAGAAATGGCTCGTGTGTACAGACAGTGCACTGTCTGTGACTCGAGCACTTTGACAAAATATATTTCTTGGATGAATGGCTTCAAAAGTCCTCATGCTCAAGCCACAAATTGTGTTAGAAATTGCAGCTGATAGAATACGTGCAAAATATCCGGTTTGACCCTTACTTCTAGCTTCTTCGGCGGTTATCGTGGCAGGCCCAATCACTTCATGGGGGTCATATGGTCCCCAAGTTTCGGGGAAATAGGAAGGATAAGAGGACTTAATTCGCAGATAGCCCGGCATCGGTACAGTGACCTTGGCATTGTAAGCTACAGACGCTGCTTCACACAACTTATTAACAGAGTTCTGTTGCTGCTGACCTTTATTTTGACAGGAAGGAGATGCAGGCTGGGCAGCTGATTTTAAGGGAGACGATGATGAATAGTAAATGTGCAGGTCGGCTTTGTTATTGCTGCCTGGATCTAAGGAACATGATGTTTCAGCACTGCTGTGCTTCTGTTGTGATGAATGATGTGAAATGAAAGGTGAAGTTGAAGACTTGTATGTGGTCCTGGGCTCTTCCGTTATACACGATGTCTCGTCTTGGCAGAGAACACCAGGCCTCCGAACCTGAGACGAACCATAACTATTTTTGTTGTTGCTGCTGGTGTTTGTGGTTGAGCCTTCGTGCGAAGTGGCATTTTTCTCCTAGAAAATAAATCAATTTATTCTGTTATTTTAAACAAAAACAACATTTTATTGGGTATAAATCTTCGAGGTGCATGGACGTAGTCAGTAGACCAAAAAGACAGTCAGCTAAAACTTCAGTACGCCGAAAAACGGCAAATCAAAAATCAAATCTCAGCGCAGCGCATCTCGAAAAAGCTCTCGCGTACACCTAGCCTAACACACGATTCAAGACTATCTAGGCTAATAATTTATTATAAAATAAAGTCTCAAATTATGTAATTCATTAAAATCAGTTTAATAGCAGAGACTAGGTCGTTTAAACCACATAAAATGTGAGGATTAAGGCGTCGTTGACATTGCGTTAAATAAATAGGTCAGAACAGATATGACAGTCTCCACTAATCGCTCCAATCTCTCCGCAATAAAATGCTGTACTCCAAAATGGAGGATTTTGGCAGCTGCATGTGCTCTGCAACCGGTTCCAAATTGGATTAGTAAGGCTCCTGTTCGTTGTACTTGAATATTAAATCACTTTTCATTTACATTAAAAATGTCCGATAAATCAAATCTTTTCAATTTTAAGAGATTCGTTGCAGTGATTTTGACAAACTCGCCGCAGTAAAAATATGCGTACTGCGTCTTTTTTGACCTTGAAAGCCCGTTAAAACTCCTAATAACAATTAACTATCATCCTTAATTTCATTAATTATAGATATAACATTAATCTTTGAGTTAATTTGTAATAAATTAGGAATAATAAGCTTACCATTTTCCAAAATATAGCTAAAAATCGATTAAAACCTTATCTTCTTGATGCCATTTTATAAAAGACGTACTGTAACTGTTGTGTTATGTAAACAGATTATAGGCGTGAGCTGTTAATTGGCTGCGAAAGCTGCAAGTGCGCGTTTTATATTTGCTGTACTTCATTTAAAAAATAAAATATAAGATTAGTAGAATTGAAATAAACTCATCAAATGAATAACAAATGTTTTTAATTATAATTATTTATACAAAACGGAGAAAATAAAGCTTTTTGAATGCAGAGTGCGGTGGCAACGCTTTTAAGAGGGAAGGAGGGAAATTTGAACATAACTCAATTCATTTACAGAACAGCTGATTTTATTCATCTGCAAAACAGAAGGCTAAATTCATTCGTTACCCAAGGGCCAGGGGTAATATTCAGTGGACAGGCTGCAAAAATGTAGGGCTAGAGTGGGGTGTGGTTAGTGTTCGAAATTTCCCGGGAAATTAAGAAATGGAAAATTTCGGGGAAATTTCCCAAGTGCGCAGTGCCAAAACGCGCATTGCAAAACGCAGTTTTCGGGGGAGTAAAATTGGCTGCATTTTTGGCTGTTCAATGTTACCCACTTACCCATTGCTCCATTAATTTCTCTAGTAAGTTATGGACCTATGGTACGTATAATAGTCCGGCACATGCTTTATTGTATTAGTATAAAAGTAAAGTTTATAACTTATTATTTAAAAACATAATTATAAAATGTCTAGTGCAATCGGTATCCGGAGATAAGAGACTGATGGTCAGCAAAAACTATGGCTCCAATAATAAGTATCTTGTCTCTGATGGAGAGGGGGATTAAAAAGGAAATGTAGTAGTTTGACCCTCCTCCAAAAAATTCCGCAATATCAGAATCTTGAATATTCTTAACCTGAAACAATTATTATGGTAATTGATTGAGACTGTACCGGTATACTTGCATTATTTTTGATCAGCTTCTGTCACTTACTTTATAGGATACACTTCTGGAACTCGTAAACCAATCACTTGGAGCTATTTTATACAGGATTTCGCGAGAAGGATCACGAATTTCGTATCCAGCACCCGAAAAAAGAGAACCTATAGCCTGAGTAATACTTCCAATTTTGTGTCCAGATGTTGTTTGTGCATCCAGTTCCTATAGAGAATTTTGGAAATATTAGGCTAAGTTAATATAAATTTTATTCTAAATTTTGTTAATAAGTTATTACCTCACTAGAGCATAAGCAATAACGATTAGTCTTGATTAGTGTGAAACAGACAATATCGTAATCGTCCATAGTTGTAATAAAATATTCATCATCACCAAAACACCAACCGCTCTCTGAAAAATGTTCACAATAAGATTAAAATTTTAAAACAGTCGTATAAAATAAGTTATAGGGTAATAAATATTGTATACCTTTCACTATACTGTACAATGGCATTTTCTGTTCTGATAGAACCAGCAGGTCACTAAATCCCACAACTATAACCATAACAAACTTTACTAACTTAAGATTATAATTATGTTTTACAAACTTACCAAGATTATATTTAGCAATTTATTTATTAAATTAGGAATACAGAATGATATCCTTACATGGTTTCCTGATGGTAATCTTTTCGACCTTATCAAGAAAATCCAGACCTGTAGAAAAATTATTTCATAGATAAATCAGTACTATGTACGGTAACGGTAAACCGTACTCGTGTAATGATTATAACGAGTATACAGTACTGATAATTGATATTGAGTAGATGATATAACTTAACATGGAGTACTGAAAATTTTATTGTTGCCTGAAGCGTTTGAACAACCGGGCGTAGTACGATACCGTTTACGACAGTTTACGTTATACGAAAAAGGCAAAAATTAAGGCATGCAGAAATACGAAGTATTTCTCTCCACCAGAAAAAAGACCCAATCTGAAGAAATTTTCTCATTCTAAAATTTCTACCGGGATTCGAACCTGCAACCTCTCCGAAGGCGAGGATACATTACCCCAAGACGACCGAAAAATAATTAATAACTTATAATACAAAAATTATTTATTAATGTTATTACTTTACGGAATTTCGATCTGAACTCTGAAACTAATATTAATGTTCAAAATGCAACTAACCTTGCTTTTCTGCCATGTTGAATAAAGAGGGTTGGGTTGTAACTAACGACTTTAATACTGGTTTAACTTCCATTTTTGACTGCTCGCTGAAGTCCAAACCACTTTTCATCGGTTCTTGATTTATTACAAGAACTCCTTTTGATAAATCTAAATCTTCGGAACTCATTGTTTTCTTCAATTCTTTATTTGGTGTTATATTTGCATCTCATGTCAGCTACTACGTCCAATCACAAAAATATTGACTTGGGACCTTCATCATGAGTTTCAATTAAATTTATTACGACACAGTCCTCTATTAATGTTTCCGTTTTATGTTTACATGCAAGCCAAAGGGTTATTCACTGCATATTATTGTCACCACGGAGTTAGTGCCAAATGTTCTAATATTACCCGTTATAAATACGTGCGAAATTTATCTTTCTGCGCCAGCATGCACAACTAACGTAAGAGAATAATGATATAACTAATACATCTTTATTTTAACAAAGTAGTTGTGTGTACTAAACATAACTTATACTAGTTGCCTACCATACAAAAATATTTGTCTTGCAAATATACAGTACATCTGCGAAAAGTGTTCAAAAACCAGAATTGCTTACATTTTAACATTAACTTAATATTGTCAAGCTATACCAGAATAATGTGCAGTAGAACTACGTATTTAATTTACAAGATTTTACGATTCAACATGTAGTCTACTTCACAGTCATGGAAATTATTTTTTACACATTTTCTTTAAAGTGCACCATTGGTTAAACAATTAAGTTAAGGCATCTTAAGTTGCATCATTTAGTTACTCGTATTAGCCTTTTGAAATAAAAAATTATATAAACAGTATACTTTTTAAAAAGCAAATACAATTATCACATATTTTATGCTATAGATACTTAGAAATACAGAGTATGTTCTAATACTAAAAACAGACCTCTTTGCATGAAAGCCTATGTACGAGTACAGTACAAATTTGTGTTACAAATGTGATGGCTGGACGGTAATTTATTGTTCTTACTATATATTCAGTGTCTTTTTAAAAGTTCAATATAATCAAGAAGCACCCAATTCTTGGTTCTTGATATAATATAATTATATTCGTATCAACTAAAGATTAAATTAATAATTTTAACTTAGTCTATATACTGTACCTCGATCCCCTCCACTCTACTAAGTGGTAACATGATTACGTATTTATCATGAATGCGTAGCCTAAACGGATATAGCCAGTTTAATAATCAATTGGATTTATATCCTAACTTATATAATGATAAAATACTTGAAAACCACACAAAAGTTTGTAAGAGTATACATAAAAATTAACCCCTCAAAATCAGTACAGTTTCACTTTACCTGGATTAATTAAAGTAATTAAGTTAATGAAAGGAAATTTCTTATTAAAAGTTATTATATAAAACAAAAATGCTCTCCCACTAAGTTAATGTCAAATTTGCCAGCTAAAGCCAAATTTAATTTGGACTTGAGCCAATTTCGATACCACTTATAGATAGATAGATGTCACATAAATAATGTGGGAAAGAAAATAATAATAACTCAGATAAAAATAACAGTTGCATAGAAATGGTTTAGCATTAAAATTTTGACTGGACGGATGAAAATTTGGACATATTTTCAAATTTTTCTCTCTTTGGAAAAAAGGAAAAATAAAAATCTATCATTTTGTCATGAACGCTAAAATAATGTTAGTGTATAATTTTAAGTGCACGGTGGTGGTACGAATAACACTTACTAGGATTCTAAAAATATCTTGTAAACGATAAGGCATCGATAAAAAAAATAGTAGAATAAACAAATTTTTAGTGACTGCATAGTTTTCATAATTAACATTATTAACTTGTTTTATCAGCCCATTTTTGTACGAATAAAAATAATGCTTCTCCTAACTTACTTCTAATTCATTAAATACAGCATCCCTAATGGAAGCAAGATAATAAAGTAATTACTAATGTAATAAAAGTAATTAATAAAAAAATTAGGGACATCCAAAATTGTACCAGATTCTAGTATAATATTCTTAGCCTACTTATGGATATTTTGATTTCATGTACCGTAACAGAAGTCGATCCCTAAATTGCTACGTACCATAAACATACCCACATAATGTTTCAAACCATAATTTGTTCACTTTTACAATATATCAGTCTCTAAGATTCCGTAGTATTAACTGCTTTTACGTAATTCCTTTGGTACTTCACTTCAAGAAGTAGCATGGCCCCAATGATCAATGTTTTGTCTCTGCAGGAAATCTCAGTTAGTAGGGTAAGAAGCGGTCCTCGGACGTACCTATAAGTTTCTCCTACAACGTAGCCAGATTTCCTAGATCGAAACTGAAATTTATTTTATTAATAAACTGTTTTAATGCACATAACTTAGCCAATCTGTTTCCATGTCAAGTGGCATATTTACCTTATTACAAACTGAACTCAAATAGCTAGCATTTTCTACAGTGTACAAACAGTCTTCATTTGATTCAAGAATTTCATAACCAGTTTCTGTTTCAATAATCCTTCCTAAATGACTTCCAGAACCGGTTTCGGCAACCATTTCCTAAAAAGAATTGGTTAATATCTTAATTTTGCTCTCTAAGAATTTACAGTACTACAAGCTTATTTGAAAGGCGATCTCAACTAACGAGTAAGTTATGGTGCAAAAATCTCCCTCAATTTGTTGTGATCTGGAAAGGTAATCGAACCCTGGATCTTATAAACATAATTTACTACACCTTAACTTTAGCAGAATGACATTATTGTCTAAAACTTTATAACATGCTCCGGACATTAAATCAATTAAATACGATTAAATAGGCTAATTTTTATAAAGAATTGATAAATAGGCTATAAATATAATAATTTATTATAAATAAATAAATAGGCTAACTATTATTAATTAAACTAACTATATTAATTAAATTAACTATATTAATTAAATTAACTATATTAATTAAATTAAATTATACATTTTTACGAGTTTAAAGTTATGTTGCAAAGCAAATATTATTTTACCCCTGATAGGTTCGGCAAACTGTTACAACACACAATAGTAATGAGGGAAAGCCAACTCAAATTCTATCAGGGGCTACATTTACGATTTATACGTAAAGCGCACTTACGTCCATGTTAGGTTTCCAGCAACATAAAGTAGAGGTATCGTTTGAAATAAACCGAACAGTTTCTGTATTGTGGATTGTGTATATTCGAAGTGTAAAGCTGTTACTCCAACATTCGCCATCTTTTTCTAAGATATAAAATTAAATACAAGAATAATATAATTAACGTTGAAGATTTAAATCGGATACTGATAACTTACGAGTTAGTAAATTTAATTAACTTACCTGCAGTCATGTAGTAAAGGGTTTCATGGGTTCCTGTTTTTATCTGCATATCTAATGGAAAATTTATATTTTGTTGTCTTATATTTAAGCCTTTTTACACTGTTTAACTTATTATACGAAGCCTAATTATACTGTAGGCTACTTACTGTGACTCGTTTGAAGAAAAATTGTACCATGTCCCACAAGTTTTTCCATACCAGCTAGATCGCAGTACAAGGCACTTACTATAAAAAATACATTTTGTTCAAGAAAAATGTTCTAAGGGGACAGAAATTTTAAGGGTGTTGCATCGACTGGTATAAGAAAATACCATGCTAAAAATGAAAGTATCAAACAAGTTGTGAATTTTTTCCCTGCGATAGAGATTTCCGTTTTAAAAATGTCTGGTCACAGCCGAAATTCGGGAGGGTTTATAAGACTATAAGCCCCAGAAGTTTGTATCTTAGGTTTCTATGGAAGCATTTATATTTTAAACAACTTTAGAACGTAAATCGCCCGAATTTCGGTGGTGCCGAAATAATTTTTAAACCGGAAATCTCATTAGGGTGTTACTCTAAAACAGGAAAAAATCTCACAATTTTCTCGATAAGCTTACTTTCGATTCACAATGCAACCCCTTAAGGATTCTCCTTACCTGTTACTGCTTGGGCTACAGTAGTGCCTGGTTGTGCCAAAATGGGCAACTCATTGTACAGCTTGTTTGACGTGTATTCCTTATCTTGAGGTAAATGAGAAACGTAACAATTTTCTCCCGTTCCAGTCGGTTTATACACATTGTTTTCGTCTACGTACAGCTTAGGATCCAAGGTTTTTGGCAAAGTTAGGGAAAATTTTCTTTGCGTATCGGCAATTACATGGGAGACAATGGTTGTTTCAGTAAATTCATTTTCCAAACTTTTAGCATCGAGTATTACCGGTACGTTATTGCAAGACACTGGAACGTTGGAAGCGGTTAACAGTTTATTGGGATTGTGAACAGCTGCTGGTGGCTCTAAATTTTTGGACTTTTTCTTGGTAGAAGAACTTGAACTTGAAGGCACTGTTGAAGAGCTCTGGGAACTTCCATTATTATTCGAATTATTGGAGTTGTTACCATGCGATCCACTGTCGGATGTTCTTCTTGGCTCCACCTAAAATATCGTAATTACTCATTTATTTTATTGTATACTTGTTACTGACGCCATCAGGGGATTATAACTTTCAACACCTTCCTGGTTCATTTTTTGCTACTTGTTATTTCATCCCCTTGAGGATTAGGGAAGTTAGTTTAAAGGATATCTCCCTCTAATTCTACAGTACCGTATGTTAAAGACGGTTAAACCCCTTTCCAAAGGTATAAGTAACATCAAAATGAAGGAATACTTTGTCTAGAATGAGATCATTTTAAAGTTGAAAATACAAGGGTTTTTGTCGTCACCTGTTTGTTGTTGAATTGATTTTTTAACTTCGCGGTAAACGACAACGAAGGTTATAACCCGACGATGGAGTGAGATTTTAATTTTGCCTCAAGGACAGGATTTACACACCTGTATGACGGTTCTTTAATGTGCAGAGTGCAAAGGGGATGCACGCAAGACCTCGGTTTAAACTCTCATCAGAATGAGCAGCCACTACAAGAATTTCACTCACCCGAAAATTGTAACAAGCCCCAAACGGGATTTAAACCACGGACCTTCCGGATTCAGAGGCAAGCGCGCTGGGACAGGCTTGGTCGTCAACCTTGACCGAAAGCATTTAAAACCATTGTTTATTTTTTTATTTTAAAATGTAAAATGTCGACTATAATAAATTCTTTCGTCTTTGGAAAGGGTGCTTTTAATAAAATATATAATATTAACTTAGAAGGAGGATAAAGTCTCAAAGAATAGGCTTAACTTAGAAAATTTTACATAAAAGTACCATAAACTTAAATAGTTACTACGGACAATTAATGCCTTAGAACAAAAGATATTATACGGTATAGAGTATAAAAACTTACCATGTTACTTATGAGCGAATATTTTTGGATCCTTTATATATCCCGGAATTCAAATATCTGTCGCTTGTTGGACCTTGGCACTCGGTAGATTATTAATGTCAACATTTTATCAGATTTAAATGCAATTTGCACGATGCATTAAATAATAAATACGGAAAAACCTCGAGCAAATCACAGTTATATTTATCGATTAGGCGCCTCTTAATTTCGGGTGGTTGTAAACCGGACACGATAAAGCACGACACAATGCAATTAGGCGTGGACGCAAAGCAGCGCTAGTGCGCAACGCGGAATATTTGATGAAGTTTTATTTAGATAAAGGATACGCAGGTGGCGCCAGGTATTGCTACTCCGATTACGCGGTAATTTCAATAGAGCAAACAAATTAGCTGGGGCCTTTTGACAAAAAAATGACGTCATAAAAATGAAATACTTCAGAAAATTCTGAAATTTTTTTCTGTGT
>JAQGBM010000240.1:0-15693 GCA_034698405.1 Symphylella vulgaris | reverse complement strand
AACGCGTAATTTCAGTTTTTCTCAAATATCTTTTTATTTAATGCAGTAACCCCCTAATATTTTTACGTATTCGAAAACGTCGTTTCAAGACAAATCTCGCGATGTATCACATGTCCATATTCGTCCAAGGGTTACGAAACACCGAAGCAAAAACCATTCTTTACGTCGACGCGACGCGCCCGATGTGAACTTAGCATTATGGTTCCTTTTTACCCGCGCTGTCACAAATAATGTAAGGTTAGGTTAGGTTAGAAACCTCTATCTTTCCAGCGCCCAAATTAGCCCGAATCGGCATCGCCGCGCTATAATGTGCCAAGCGGTGCCACTGCCAGGAATAAAGGATTGCCCCAATGCCCCATATTCCTATAGTCCAAGTATAGTCAGCCCCAATTGGTCAGCCCTCTTGTCAGTAGCTGCCATGTCCAGAGACCTGCCATGTCCAGCAGAGCAGAAGATTTATTTGTCAAACCTAAGAGGTTGATGTTTTGTTGTTGCTTAGCAACAAACACTAGATAGCGCGGCGATTCGGGCTTGATTCGGCTATTAAATTTGGGCGCTGGATTCCGGACCAGCGTCAAAGATAGGAGTTTCTAACCTGACCTTAAATTATTTAAGCTACGCTAATTGCAAATTAAGCAATTTAGCCTACTAATTTTTATGTTTTTTGGGATCATTCTCATAGTGTTGCTGCATTCATCGAGCAGCAACAGCAACTGAACCTAAACCCTTTGGAATACCCATATCCGAGAGAACAAAACGAAACTATCACCAGCCTTTACAGCCTATTAATTTAGTAAATTTCGTTAATTTGCTACTTGGCAAGGTCCATGTACTTTGCGACAAAATTAGAAGACGAGATTGCATCTGTTGGGGCCTACCCCTTTACCCCCCTTTACCGCGTCCGCCTGAACTGAATAATATATTAATTTACTCACCCACTATTTAATCGTCCAGGAGCTATTTTTTTCAATAACACTAAACATAACCTCATTTTCAATACGTTTTATAAAAACATAATAATGTAAAATTTACAAGTAGGCCTAGGAATACTTTTGCAAGGCAGAATATTAATCACAACAAATCACCACATGGGAGACGCCATTTTGTTTGATTAGGTGTCAGAATTTCGGAATCAAACTCGGATTTTGATTTCTAAGCTTATCCTGTCGTCCTGTGATAACAACAAAATAATATACTATTTTAATATTATATAGATTTAAAACATAAATCGGTTTCAGGGTCCTGAAGATTTTGAATGACGAAAAATATTTGCATTTGCGCCAGACATCCGTGTTATTGGCAACAATTGAGCGGCAAACTTAAAATAAAATTTGATAGAATTTCTCTTACTATCGTCAGAAACATGTCAGTACTATAACTATAAAGCAAGCCAGATAAGTTTTCAGGATATTAGGGGGTTTATTGGAAAAATAAAGCTGAAAGTGCGACAAAAAACAACAACTTTCGCACGTGCGTGCACGTACAAATTAAGATCGCGCGCATGAATAATCAAAAATATTTACAATTTTTGTTATCCTATCCTTATCCTATTTATTTAGTTATGATTTTGGTCAAAATTCTAAATTATTAGTGTCTGTATTTCAACATGGGATATTTCATACAAAATTAACAGTAAAACTCATAAAAAAAATTTATATAGAAATTTGGAAAAAAAATTAACATGGGGAAGGTGGTGATAAAAAGGATTAAATTTCCGGCACTGACTTACCGAAAAAAGCACATGTCCCATTTGGGGATTTTGAAGGCATCTACTCGTAAAGGAAAATTTAGGGTCAAAGTTATAAAAAGAAAGCAAAGAAGAACCAAAAAGAGCACAAGAAGAGTAAGATTTGCTTCAATGGTCAAGGTGTTACAGTACAACTTGAAACCTGAAGGTAAGAAAAATAAATTAAAAACTTGGGTTTTGATTCACGCGCACTTTGCTTATTAATAAAATTGGTACCGGTAGTAAAAACAAGTATCAGGGTCCATAGGCGTCCCACCATTGCCCTAGGCCTTTAGAGGGGTTGCATAGCCCTTTAGAGGGGTTTGCTTGCTGATTTGATTTTTTAAACATTGTGGTCAGCAAGAACGAAGCTTACGAAGTCTGGTCATAACAGGGACAGGGTGATCGAGATGATATTTTAAGAGGGAGATACGATATTTATCTCATGGCAGTCAACATCATTGGTTTTTATCGTCCTAGGTTTAACCTAATAAACGTCCTGGGTTTAACCAGGGGTTGTTTCTTCTCGCATCCACGACTTTTTGAATTAGACTTGTCACTTGTCCCGAAATTTTAACCAGCACCTCGACCTCGATAATCGATTTGAACTCCCAACTTTGGAATGATTGACGTACCAATTTAGCTCAATCCCATAAGAAACGAAGAAAGGGATATTTTGGAAATTTTTAATTGGTGGGAGAACATGGAAAAATTATTAACATTTTTAGGGGGCAAAGGTAAGAAGAAGGAAAAGTGGAATCCCAATGCAACTCTTCGAAAGTTCGTCAAGAGAATTCTAATAAAGAACTGCCGCGGAAGACTGATCCCTCAGCGAAAGATCAACAAAATGAAGACCTGGACTGAAGATGAGGTCTGAAGACGAATAATTCTGATAATTCTGAAGAGAACATTTCAAATATTAATGTACACCAGGAACAAATAAACAAACTGTATATTTATCTTTTTCGATGCTTTGTACGAAAGAAAGGTTACCGTAGATGTATTCACTGACAGATTAATAGTTAAAACGAAGTAAAAAAAAACTTTGAGACCTAAATCATTCATTCCAATAAACTTTATTAAACCTTAAACTTTGTTATTATTCAGGGTTGACAAAAATAAAAAGTTTGGACTTAATTGGGATTTCACTTTTGCCAACCCTGTACAGGTTACAAATTTTCTTTATTCTAGCTTACGTATTAAATAATAAACAATGATGAGTTTTTATCACAATTTTTCTGATAAGAGCATTCCCAAATTCACGAGACAAGAGAAAACAATCTTAAGAATTTTCATAACTAACCTATACTTTAGACTATTTATGTCTTCAGGATTACTTCAACCAGGTAATCTGAGTACATAAATAGCGGGGAATTGAATTTAATTTTAGTTTCAGTCAGATCACCCACCCCTGACACCCTCGACCCTAAATCTTAGTTTTTGAAAAGTTTATTATTTTCTCTGGCCTCGATATCACTTTATTAGTGAGAATAGTCGAAAAGTAAGTATAACTTTATTTAAAATAAAACCAACCTTTGATCAACATTTGTATGTAATATTTGCATAATACCATGAAGCACGAATATCTGGTATTATTTGAAATACCACCAAACAACTTGGGCCTTCCCTATCATTTAAATTAAATCAGAACTACGTAAGTAAGTTATATATAAATATTTGGGACTCTTCGTGAAACTCTTTAAAAGAAATTATTTTCTGATCACCACTATACCACTTAAAATAATGTTAAAGCTAAACTTATTAGTTGAGATCATAAAACGAATGTTAACCATTGCAAAAGTAAAAAAAGGCTGCCGTTTGCGTATTATTTCGTTGATTTTAGATTTCGTAAGTATAGATAAAATTACAGATAACTAGCCATATCATAAGTTTGCTTTATCGCACAAAACATGCGAGTAAACTAACTTATTATTAACAAGTAATGGATTAAAGCTATTAAATTTGGCCCCACAGTATGTTAAATTCGTTATTCAAACGGCTTGCCAATAAAATAACAATAAAACGTGACTAATGTTATGTTATTAAAATTATATTGTTAGTAAAAAATTATGAACTAAGTAATAATAACAATTATAATTAATAATAATTATGAAGCAGATATGGCACTGATAGTGTAATCTGCAATTAATCCCACGTTATTTTGAATTAAATACCGTAAAACCTATGCACCAAATAAGACATTTTTAAATACAGTATTTATTATTTTTCTATTAAATACGCATATTTCTTAAAATTTTACAAATCTATGTACAGACACACAAACAGTACATCGAAATAAAATACAGTACGGGGGGAATTAGGCTACTCTTACGAAAATAAAAATGTGGACCGTATTTTCGTAATTAATTTAGACTCCCAATCGATCATTAAAAATACCAATTTCGCATTAAGTCGATTCCCAAATTTGGACTCGCTGTTTTGGATAAAAATAATCGGGCTTATACGTACCGTATTCGTTACATTATTATGGCCCAAAACAACAACTTCAACCTTTGAGATATGCAATGGGTCAGTCATTACTCATTACAGTGGGATGATATGTAGGCTATATGACAAAATTATTTATTATTTTTCTCATAGTAAGACTGTTTGATTTCCTTCAATTTTGTATACCTTTCCCCAATGTACCGGTCCAATTTCGAACAGCCTTAGTAATGAACCCATTAAAAATTAGAGTCAAATTTGGGAGATAAAAAAAACTAAATTGTTTTCCTAGGGATGAACAACATTTACCCTGTACAATATGATAATTAGACGGGACTATGAGCATTATTTTATCGCAATTAAGCAGTTCCTGATAGTCCAGAGCTAAGGTTTTTAAGTAAGTTATTGATTGGACTGGCACAAGACTTAGCTCTTGACAGCTAATTTCAGAATTAATTTATAAACCATGATAAGAAGTCTCGATGCCTGAGAAAAACTTCCCAAATCTAAATCTCAACCGGTAACACGATTAGAAAAGTGTGATTGTTAAGTTATTTCAAATTAAAAAATGTTATTACAGTATTGCAATGTCATAAATTGCTTATATTAATTTTCATCAGTATTAATGTATGAAATACATATAAAAATCGTGGGGTTAGTTTTTATCAATATAAAATAATAAATTTTACGAATGTTACATTATTTTTTATTATTCTAAAATGTTTTGTAAGAAAAATAGTTTGTTTACATAGTCATACATCCACTAATATTATTTTATTATTTATTATTTTTTTTTATTATTACTATTAATGATTTTATTATAAAAAAAGAATATTTATTACTTTACCTTTTGGAAAATGAACACGAAATACAACAAATATTTCTATTATTTTAATTTATTTTGTTCGTTTTCCGATGGACTAGGTTAATTTCTTGTAGATAAAATATGTTTTTGGTTATTTGTTGTTTTTTACTACTACCTAAACATTTCCATGTACTTGCTCTTGTGTTTCGATAAAATTTCGATAACAGTTACTAGTTTCTTCACAGCAGGCTGTTCAAAATAATCAATTAATTTAAATTAAAGAGATGGAATCTCTAAAAATAGTTTATTTAACTTACATTAAAACTTAAAAATGTCTATTTTATAAGTAATTTCCAGTCTTATTTTCTTCCAAAGATTTATTTTTTAAATCGAATTATAAATTTATTTTTACAAAAGATTATGCTTCTTCTTTACACTTTTGGCAGTCCTGAACTGCGCCTTAACAGTCAGGGCTGCTCTTTAACACATGTGGAAAAACAAGCTTGTTTAAAAATTAATAACTGGTTAAAAATAAAAGTTTGGAAGAAAATAATAAGTGGAAATTAGTAAATAAATAAATATACTGTATTTTAGTTTTAACGTTTTCAAGTTAAATAAACTTTTGTTTAGAGATAATCCATCACTTTATTATTAATGTAAAATAAATTATATAACTTACCCTCGTCTTGCTAAGTAACTGGAGCTCCATCTGATGGTTGACACAAATATGATGCAGGGTTGCCAAATCGTGAGCCGGATCTGCTGGTAATGGCTGATCCGGGATTGGTCTCTCTCGGACATTCTAAAAGAAAATCCCATAATTAACACTATTTTTCCCCCATAAAAACCTACTGATAAATGGTCCAAGAACAGTATCATACGTTCCTTGTTTCGAATGATGAAAGGATTCAATATTTCCATATATGGCTCCTTTAAAATAATTATTCAAAGCATTAGGCCTAAATCACATTTTCTCAGCTGAACCCAAGCAAAAAAAATTATTTATTACCTTTCCTCCAAATTGGACTAGATTAGCCAGATTCTGAAGGCACTTTGCAATAAGAGTTAATGTTCTAACAGCTTGAAGTAGCGGTGGATCTTTAAAAAAATTAGAATTAAAATAATGAAAATATATATGGTAAAATAGATATGGTAAGTTTAAACAAATACTAACCAGGTATAAGATTAAATTGTCTAGGATTTAAAATAGCAGGACATATTAAACGAAGAAATATGAAACCCCTGAAAATACAAATTAAGCAATTATTAATACGGAGTATTAACAACCTTTAAGTATGGGATTGTACCTATTTTTAAACTTACCCTACAACTCTAGTTTTAATATATGGATCATGCGGCCACTTGGAGATGGCACTTCTCTGTAGACAGCCGCAAACATACCTTAATGTTCTGGAATAAGGGATTTTTTTATTAGAATTTTTAATAATAAAGATTTGATTTATAAAATAGTGGGATGACTTACCTTGGACATGATTCAGCAGACATGAAAATGGATTCTATAATCTCGTTAAGAAAGCTAAGTAGGTGTTCTGCGTTGCTGTGTGCTTCCAGGTGACTTTCCAGTTTGGTTGGGTTGAGCTGAAAAGCAGAAAATAATAAGAAACCTAACCTAAGTTTTGGAACAGTGTCAGATAACTTACTTCACATGACTGTTTGCTCTCTACAACCTTGAGGATAGTGTCCTGAATAGATTGCTGTAAGAATCCTGTTGCCATTGAGCGCATGAATTGGTCCATTAGCGTAGTGGTTAGCGAATTGGCTCTAAATAGAGTGGACGTTTCGTCTGGCAAAATAGTAAAAAAAAATTCAGATTAAAAGTAACAAATAATGGGAAAAGAAATAATACCTTCTCTCAGAATTTCCATGTCGTTAAGGGACTGTAGTAGATCAGTTTCCATACGTTCTGAGCGAAAAATGCGTAACAGTGTGACTGCTAGAGGTATTCGGTCACTATGACATATGTCGGACAATGCGCAAACCACTTCAAGATGGCGATCCAAGATAAGCTATAATAATAATATTTATTATTTTATTTAATTTCAGAATTTTTATTTATTACGTTTGATACCAGGTTAACGATTTCGAAATTGCGGCATGTTACACAGTCATGCGGCCTTGTTTAAAAATTTTAAAAATTTTTGGTAATATTTTGCAAAGAAATTCGAAAAATATGGCAAAAAATACAAAAAAAAAATTTTTTTTAATCGCAAAAAAATACCCAAAAATATCGAATTTTTAAAGAAAATATCGATATTGGCTGTACATCTCTTATCTCTAATTTGTGTAGATTCCCTTGCCATCATCCCTAACATAATGGATTTTTAAGCGTAGAGAGCAAGGGAATCTACACAGAAGAATCTCGGATTGTAAACTCTCATCCGAAAAAGCCGCCACTTTTAAAAATATTTCACTCATCCAAAATTTTTTAGGATTTAACCCCAAACTTTGGATTCATGAATGGGGAAAGAAGACTTACCTCTTTCATTGACGTATATTCTTCTAAGGGCATTATAACCTCATGAACGTATCGAGTTCGAATCCTAATGGTTCCCCAATTTTCCCTAAGGGGCATTGCAACGCTCTGAAGTGGAAACCAGGCCTCTACTTCTTCCCCATTTACGAGAGTGGACAAATTGACCGTCATTTCGGCAACCTCGGTGTCTTTGGTTCGCTTTCCCTTGTTGTATATCGTTATCGTAAACGTTATCACATCTGAGGGAATGTCGCTTAGAAGAAATTCCTCGTCCCAAACGGGGTCGGGCGGCTCTCGAACCTTGGTCCTGCAAACCTTTACATTGTCTAGGGATACGACGCAATAGGGTTGCGGGACCAATTTGGCAGGGAGGTGGTGGGCTTCCATAACCCCCAAGTGGAGGTTTCGTAATTCTTTGAGGTGTTTTGTACTCGGAGTTCGGCTCGCTTGGCTCGTTGAACACATCTGTCGTAATGCCTCCATCCATTCCTATATCAAAATATTATAATAAATATTGTTTCTAAAATCTAGAGTTCTAGACCAAATTCTAACGTACCTGGGCAGAGTCGGCAGAATGTGCGCAAAGGTAATAAACAGTATTTAGACAAGGTAGAGTTCTCTCCACAAGTTGAAAGCAGTTTGGCCGTTCAAATAAACTCTCATGAACAGTATATAAAGTACTATAACTTAGATCTATCAATGCCTTGGGTTTTGTTCTCTAAAAGAAAGTAGATAGATATGATTTATTTTAAACAAGTTTTTAGGGATTTATAAACATTTTTCATTTTACAAAAATTATAAAAATACTAACCCTTGGATTTTCGTAAAATAATAAATGCTTGTCAGTTCCTTGAACTTGTAAAACTACGTATACGTTCTTCCATTTCTTGTTATGCTGACCTATTAATCAGAAAAAGTACCTAATACAGTAACAGTAGAAAATTGAATAAAATTCCACTTAAACTCACTTTTCTTGGTTAAATATCCTTTCATCTTAATACCCTTATTTTTCTTACTAACTAAATTAACTTCTCGGCTTTCTCGTAAAGTAGCATAAATGTCTTCATCTTTCTTATGCCTCTGCGAAGAACCTTTGGAACAAACTGGTCCATCTGGTTCCGAGCACATCTAGAATAAAAATTAATCCAAAGCTTAGAAAACTTTTAACACAATTTTTAATACAAAAATAAGCAACAACAAAAATTACTTTATGTTAAAACAATGATAAAAACATTGATATAAAACCCCAAACGCATTAAAGTATGGAGTGATTAATATAATACTTAGGCAAAATAACACAATAAGCGTGAATTCTAGTAAAAAAAATTAAAAAACAATGTGTGACAATATTACCTTAAAGTCATTAAATCGGGAAGCCTGTGCATTAATTAAAGAAAAGTTTATTCGCTACTTTATGTTTATGGAATGGAAAAGAATGCAACACTAATGTGTAGTGGAAAAGCAGTGCAGTAAAAAATTATGAAACTACACAAATGAGTGAAAATATCCAAATGTTCTTGTAATACACTAATGGCTAAATTCAACTTTAATAAGTTAGTATTTTTAATTAATTTTAAAGTGCTAAGATTTCAATTAAAATTATATTTCGTACCTTGACAACAGGTGGGCCCAACGTGTAACCTTCCACAATTTGTTCAGATTTATATCGGCTAACAACAGATTCCAATCTAATAACAATAATGAAAAAGGACCACTTAATTAAATTTCAAACTTGCCTTTTTAACACTGGGGCCTTGATCGACAACGAAAGTCAGCATGGTCATAACCCGACGAGGGAGTAATATTTTAATTATCAGGGGGACGTCACCCAAAGCAAGGGGCAAAGAAGTAGATGAGTGTGTTGTCACTTTAAAATATTAAAACCCCGTCTTGATTAAAATAACTTAAAAATCTTACGTTTCAAACAAACGGCCTCCCATGACGTATCTGTTGCCCCTCTTCTCTACCCGAAACCTCTGAATCGTATTGTGGATGTAAAAGAAGAGAGAATAGTCTCCGGGAGAGTTGTCACTCGGTCTTACGAGAAAACTTCCAGGACCAGCTAAAAAAAATTAACTTATTGATACTAAGCACTTTTTGTAGCCTACATTCAAACAAAGTTACAAACCTTTCACTAGTAAGTCAACGGCTTCAGCTTTAGTCACAAGATTATGGTACCAAGGATAAATCTCATTGGGGTCGATGTTTTCATCCTAGAATAATTATTTTTAAGAGGATAAAGTCTAGTTTTTGAGATTCTCTCTATTAAGAGCACTTACCAAGTCTTCAACCAGTTCAGAATAAATCAAGCCACTTTCACCAGTCTTGTGACTCGTAACCCATAACCAACCTTCAGCTACATCATCGTGAACTATAAATATGTCTCCTTTTTGAAAGCTAAAAGCAGTTAAACCATGATTAAGTCCAATCCCTTAATTAAAGCATAATTAACGCATTAAGAGTCTTACCTTAATTCGTCAGTCTCTGGCATATTAGTGTATGGAAGAATAGCCACTACAGTCCGTTTAGAACTGACGGGCTAAAAAAAAAATAATAGGCTACAGTATTTATGCCACCTACCTAGTATAACATTCTAATAAATTGATAAATAAGCTTAATTGCTAAAATCTTAGATGATAGGTCTAATATTTTCAAAAAATTTAGTAAAATTATATTATCAAATAACAAACCTCAGGAGGTGCAACTGGATTAAGTAATCGTTCTCGTCTTAATAAATCGGAACTGCTTGTGTAATACCCAACCAGATCAGCCAATGAATCAAACTGGCGACCTCCAATAAAGAAATTTCCACATACAGAGGCAATCCTGTATTTAAAAAAAAATAGGAAATCAATAAAACAATTTCACAGTGAAATAGTAGAATACTAAAATGCTATAGCCTACCTAAAGTGATTGACCCCAGTCGAACCATAATAAGAAAGGACGTATGATCCAGCCTTCCTGTCACTTTCCCTTATCAAGTATGAACCAACTTTACCACTTGATAGTAACCTCTTTTCGGCCGCATAACGGTCTAATCTCCCATGGTACCACCTGTGAAAATAAAGTTCATAATTTGTTAATTGGACATTGTAAGCCTGTATGTGAACCAACAGCTCATGACATGTTAGGTACCTACTTGCTTTGTTTGCTATTTCTGCTCTAGACCAAGGTTATCTGTAAAATTACGACTCCAAGTGCAAAACTACAGTAAATTAAGAGTCGTCATAAAAATTACATATAACCGGAGCAGGATTAGCAAGCATAGCATGACTATTATTAGGTCTACACGTCTTGCTTTGATTGCTCTTTCTGCTCTAGAGCAGCAAGGTCATCTGTAAAATTAGTATGATAACCTCTTACTGCAATTATGCTCTTCGAGTCGTAAATTTAGGCTGGCAGATAACCCTGCTCTAGAGCAACAAGAACAAGTGAAGCAACAAGCAAGCAAGTTTAGCCTAGACCTATTGAATCTGTATTGGTATTTGGTAACAATAGGCTATCCACTTTAGCATTTTAGTTTATTAATGACAATTAATGAACTTATTAGGACTGGCATTATTACCCCAATTATGAATAATGTGGTTATTACTTACATATTTTCAGGAGGTGCATTCACAGAAAACTTGACCCCAGTATCAAAAAATTCGCCTTCGCCTCCAAAAGGATCAAATTCATCATTCAGATTCATTCCCATCATAGCATCATGGACATCGTCTGGCAAAGAAGCCTGATGCCCAAAAAATGGCTCTCTCCATCGTCCAAAAAAGCCCCCTTGTTCAGCTTCTCTTAGAACTCGCGACATTTTAACTTGGAGCAATTTTTTTTACATGTACGTCTCCATATTTGCTCAATACAAGAGTAGGCTTACGAATTTGGACATTTTCTAAGCAAAACGAGAACAAATGTCTCTCTAATTACCATTTTCTCAATACCATTGTTACCTTTGATTTTCCAAAATGCAACATTTATGACAAAATGAGTCCTAATAAAGCTAAATTTACGAAGAGTGAATGAAGATGACAGGTGCTGTCATTTTGAGGTAGTAAGCGCATCCAAGGAGCGCATCTCCATCAATGAACTTTAGGAAACGGAAGTAGTCTGGTTAAAATTTCATACATTACATTCTAATCACTTTACGCACTTTTACGATTTAGTCCAGTAGGCTTTTATCTGACTTAAAAATACCTCTTAAAATTCCGAATGGGTAAACTCGAGGGTAAAGTACATTAACCCTTGAACCCCTCAGACAGCGCACCTTAGAGCTGACAGCTGATATGTCTCTACAAGCAGCGCCGTAATACGATGGAGAGGATGCAAATATGATTATACTCTCTAAAGATGCTCCAAAGTAGTACTTTACATTCCAAAAGCGCCAAACTCAAAACCACAAAAATGATCCATAATATCAGGGAATAATAATCTATCAAATCGATCATATAATTTGAATAATTCGTAAGGAAAGCACCATTGAGTTTGCCCCCTGAGGGAAAATCAATGGAAAGCACCTCCACATATAAATTTGGTTTTTTATAAACGTACGATAAAAACCATATACCGGTAATAGACTAGAGCAAACAAACTGCGATAAAACAGTCCACTCCGGCCAACCAGCAGGATAGGCTTGATTTACCGGTTGGCCCTCGGCCCTTAATATTGAGAGGATACATAACTTATACTACATCATGAAAAAAATGATACCAAGATCTTGGTACCGTACCAAGAGTTATCTTGGTATTATAGTACTAATAGACCCTATACATATATGTATAGCTAATGCATAAGTTACTCAATCCATGCTAATGAAACTAGGTTTTTCTAGGCCCGCAGTCGAAGCGCCCAACAGAAAGGATTGCCAAGTGCCAACCTTACATTATTGGCTACTGGTAGGCTAGTTGGTGAATTTTTTATTCATATTAAATTTACAAAATGCTGATGCGAAATACGTCGCATTGTGAATAGGGTAAACAGAGTATATTCAGACAACATTATTTTCCTTAACATTAAAGTAATTTATTAAACCTACCCTATTTAGAAATTAATCAAAAAAAAGTTTGTTCTGCATACATGAAAATCCAAGTAAAAATGTCTTTTACAGATAAAAGTTTTTCTTATAATTATTTTTTTTTTTACATATTATGATAAAAAATAACTGTTTGGACGTAGGTTTTTATATACAGTGAGAGTGCAACGCAAAATCGAAAACTATAATATTGCAATTTTTTCAGTCGCTGTTAGGTTCTGAAGTTTCGCCACCTCAAATTTACATCCTCAATGATAGAGGATCTAAATTTGAGGTGGCGAAACTTCAGAGCATAACGACTGAAAAATTTGCGATATTATACCAGTTCTCGATTTTGCGTTGAATTACACTCTCACTGAGTACGTGTTCGTTATCAAGAACCTATTCTTGATACGATTTTCCAATTCAAGATAAGTTATTATAGTGGCACCCATTTTAGGACTTCCGAGTAGAACACCCAATAAGGAACTACTCGGGGACAGTTTAATACCTGGTTTTACTGAGTGCATAAGCCAACAAAGGTAAATTTCAATGTAAAATAGCACAGTAAATGCGCGCAGTTTGTAAGTTAATAATTATGAAACAAAACTTTTTAAGTACACATTTTGAAAGTTAATAAATAACGGGTAAAAAGATTTAAACTTTACGAAAAAGACGCAAAAATGATTAAACTAGGCTCCTTTTAGAGACACGACATTACTAAAAGGAAGGTTGAACTTGAATTAGAGTACAATTCCAGAAAAGTACGATAAGAATATAAGAATTAATTCTGTAAGTTCAGAACTTAAATACATAAGTTATATTTTTGAAATACCTTTATCCCAGGTTACTTACTAATCCCTTTAAAATTATCTTATCCACTCAGACAATTTATTCTTATTGTAAATTAATTTACACCAACTTCTCTTTACCAAATTTTAAAACCAACAGATTCAACTGCGGCTAAGGTTATAATTTTAATTATAGTTTTACTTGTTTTTATTTTACCTAATTTCGTACGGTACTAGGTGGGCGGATAATTTTCACCAGTTAATACACACCAAACTCAAGTTTAAAAAAACTTAAGTTGGGTTACCTCTTGACAAAAGAAATACCCGTAATTGTATTTTTTCACCCATTTTTAACCACCAAATTTCCATAGCAAATTTAACTAAACTCGCTTGGAAATATAAATACATTTGCGCACAAAATATACTATACTGTACTTGTAGCTATCAGAGATTTGATTCTATTTCACAATCATATTGGCCATGTTTATAACTTATTTGAAATCAATTCATTACAAAATGCTTTCCTTAATACTGTATTTGGTAGCAGTAGACGGATTTCAAAGCACCAGTATCAACAGCATAATTATAATTACTCCAATTCATTACCGGTTTAAAAGCAAATAATTTGCTATTAATTGGTTCCCCTGCACGTAAGTTAATAATATAATATTATTTTATAATAAAAATAAGTACAATATAATTATTTAATCTTTTTTTTTTATTATTTTATATACCGTATTGGGTATTATATTTCAATAATCATGCTTTATTTACTGATTATAAAACAACGTTAGTCCTTTTCATTAGAATACCAGTACCATAAAATGAAAAATGTACGGTGAACGTATGGTAAAATTTTAGTGGCAAAATATTTTGTGACCGCAAATAACCGAAATGCAGCCTAATCTCGGATATAAGTTAAGAAATTTTCAAGTCATACTTTTCAATTTTTGTATGTGCCCCTGTAGTACCGTTTTCCCCTTATTACTTCAATGCATTAAGGAAAAGACAACCTACTTAGGGGATTTTGTTACTGAAGTTTGGACATGCAGTCACAATCTTGGTCACAATAAGCTCTTTTAAAGGAGACCAATTGGTTAAAGAGATGGAACCTCTAAAAAAAAGTTAATTAAACTTAGTTATAAATATTTTATATTTTTAACCAGTTCTAATTTTTTTTAAATAAGCTTTTACACTTATGTTAACAAAAGTGTAAAAGTGCATACTCCACGACGGCGGGAAGAGGAGTATGCAGACTCTTGCAGAGGCTGCCAAAATTGTAAATAAGCATTTTAAAAATTTATAACTGGATAAAACAAATTTTTGGAAGAAAATAAAAATATTTTTAGAGGTTTCATATCCTTTTGTATCACATATTTATGTGGTAGATTTTACGCGATGGTTTTGGACCTCAACATTATTTTGTTCGTTGATCTTAATGTGCCATTGTCTTGTACGAGGTATTACATTGGAAAACAAACATAACTTACCAGTTACCATAGGTCTAATTTATACCTTGCGGACAACAAAATACAAGATTGGTCAGTATTAATAAGTTAGTAAACGACACCGCACTGTTCACTTTTTTTCTAAGTTTTCTTACATATCTTTTTTTTTAAATCAGATCACAGTTCTAATTTTTTTTAAAGAGGTATTATGACTGTCTGCTATCATTCATCCACAAGTCTAGATCCTCTTTCAAAATGACCATTAACCATTTACCTTTTTAATAATTATTGTATCTATTCAACAGAAGTATAAGTTACATAAAAAATTGCTATATTAATGAAAATTCCCTTTGACTCTTCGAGATACCTCGTATACTGTACCCCGTAGATTTAGAGAGTACTGTAAAATAATAGCTTTATAATCGTTTTTAAAATGAAATTGTGCTAAAAATTAAACATTATTTAATTCTGGTTTTTTGTTGCTTACACAAAATTTGATTCTTTTTTGACACTGGTAAGGGTTTAAGTTGTGCTTAACGAAATTATAGTAAATTATTTTGCAGTATTGCTCGTATGTGCTTTTAAAAATTACAGAAAAGGAATATTTTTTGTTCTCATTTTAAACAAAAGGATTAAATTATTAAAAAAAAAGCTATTCCTGCATTATTTTCACTCAGTCTTATTTAGGTAGGGGGGTTAGTCGAAATTTATAAAAAAAAAAACAATTAAAAAAAATCCGAAAATTTTCTTCTACAGAAAACATTTATTGAAAAAAAAAATCTTAATTTTCAATGCCTATTTGCTAGGGCTAGAGTCACTCTAGCCAATAGGCATTAAAATTATTCAATTCAAAGCAGTTACTGATGGAAAGTTAAAATGCTAGTCCCGCTTCAAAATATAAGGTCAAAATAATTTAATCGTATTAACTCAAATGCTTATTAATCCAAAGAGTAAATTTGATCATAATGCACAATAAGAAGTT
>JAQGBM010000239.1:0-15721 GCA_034698405.1 Symphylella vulgaris | reverse complement strand
ACATATTTTATAATAACTAAACAACAATATAATGGGTAATTAAAGCTAATTTAAGCTTCACGAATATAGCCTATTACACTGAATTCACGAAGGTATATAATTAAGTTATATTCATTTCGATTTCAGTCCTTTCTTGTTAAGGTACTCCCAAAAAATAATTATTTTAAGATATTATTCATTTCCAAAATAAATAAAGCATAAAATAAAACCTACATCATTATAAAGGACGCATCTGTGTAAAAAAACCCTGATGAGTCCTCTGAAGTAACCAACAATCTAATTTAAATTTACAGCTGTTTTACTTTTATATCACCCTGTATGTTATACGGCAGTGTATATATACCAGTGTAAGAGATAGTAGCGCATCGTAGCAAAGGCATATAAGATGGAGGGGAATATCTCTAAGAAAAGCTTCCTATTCCAATTAATCGTACCTCGGGGTATTATTTCCATCGAACCGGGGAAACAAACATAAAATCTGAAATCGAATCCCCCGGATTAATAGTCCTCGTCACCACAACAATAAGAAGCCCGTAGTAAATAAATGTTCCTCGCTATCCATTATACGAGGGAGTCCGTCTTTTATTGTAATAATAATAATAATATAATATTAACAGAAAACTTTAAAGATATTTATGGAACTGTTTACTCGAGATAACGTTGTGTGATGCGCGCGTAACAAATCGGCCAAGCGAAAACAAACGTTTGGCGTCATGTTGAAAACACCAACCAACAATAAGAAAAGGGTGGGGGTACCGGGTTGACAACTAAAGAAGCCAATCGGGATTGGATAGCGGGTCTGAAGTAAACAAGATAATACGCGCGGCGCCCCAGAAAACTTTTTTTATTTCAATTTCTTATATACTCCCTCAAATTTTCTTCTCCCCCGCTCATTTCCCCAAAGAATGGGGAGGGCATCCTCTTTCAACGTTACTGGAAAGCATTTATTCGCCAAAGTATATTTTGTCATTGTAAAAACATCGGAATTTGATTTATGAGAGAAGGAACAATTCCCTAAACTCGTCAAACTGTTTTGATTGCTTTATTAAGTTATGAATATATACAACGTGATATCAGATTACACACCGATGAAGGCGTGAGAAGTATGCATGTGATGGTGTTATCCTTTTTTCTTCTTCTTGGACATAATACTATCGGGTACATGGGAATATTTTTTTATTCACAATGAGACATACCGGTATTGTATAATAACTTCTCAATACAAGGTTCTATAATTATATGCATCCATCTCATTCCTTCCCAATTTCACAGAAGTCGGTATTAGATAATATCCTCCCTCCTACATGTCCTGGTCAGACTTAGTTAATTCTTTTGAAAAGTAGTACGGTATAGTAAATCAAGGTTGTATTCAGATAAAAAGCAAAAAAATATTTTTATGATTTATCTATAATACTTTGGCATATTTTTAAGATGTAAGCAAAATTTCAATATACTGTAGACATTAGCACCATTCAGTAATTAGTGAAATCGAAGATTAACTGAAATTTAAAAGCTGCCACCAAAAAATTAGGCAACTGGATGCATGGAGCTAATATAATTTTGCATTAAATCATCGATTACACTAACTTAATCACCCTTGGGGGAATCGGGTCGAGTGTAAGTGGTGTTTATAACTTAATCATAATATTATTTCAAGTGAAAGTTTGAATATCAATAGTTAAAAACATTCATAAGATATACATACGGTATAGGCCTATGAATGTTTTTAACTATTGATATTCAAACTTTCACTTGAAATTTATGATTAAGTTATAAACACCACTTAATGTATAGCACCACAGTACGAGCTGAGAATCTAAAATCTTCAGACAGTTTCCATGGATACTCTTTGTGGCTATTGAACATGAGCCTCTCGGCAGACACAATAGTGTTTTCTCTCATTTCACTTACTCTAAAACTGACTGGGAAACATTCACGGGTCATTTAATGTCATTTCTGTTTTAAGAATCCAAAGGAGGAAACTGTGGTAACAATGCTTGCTAGCTTTCTATTGAAATGAAACCAAATCGGGAGTCTGTTCTGTCCTATTTAGGCCTATAACTACCGGTGAATATGTATAAGAACTTTTTACCAAATTTACACGGACGTGTGTTCAAATTCACACTGGACTATGCAATATTACGTCTATTCATCTATAAGAGACGTTAAACAAAACTCATATAGAAGAAGAAGAAGCAATATTACGGGTATTGTAATTATTTATAACAACGCAACTCAAACTAATTTATGCAGCAAATAAAATTTTTTTTTACCGGGGTTAAAAAAAAGGAAAGGTTTTGTGAACTTTATATCGCAAATGCTATTTTTGCTAAGCAATTATTGTTCGAGTCAGAACAGCCACATCCTGAATCGAACAGGACCGCCATGTTTTATTTCTTCAATAGATCAATGAGAGGATGACGACAGCAAAACAATCGAGCTTGCAGCGTCTTTTCTGAACGCTCTCTTACTGTTTATGCGCCAGATAAAGAGAACCTTATATGTATGTTTAATGCAATGGTATTCGGTTGTACTTCTGGTCTAATGCTCCAGCAAGTGATGAAAGGAGAAGGAAACGGCCACGGGAAAAAGAAAACTCCATTAAAGAGCTCGTTAGGGTTCTTATAAGGATGGAAGAAATAATTTTCTAACGATTTATTACCATATTAAACTCGAGTTATTTCCTTATACAGAGTATAATGGCTTCTCGGGTACATTCAATGGGTTCGTATGTGGAGCGAGTCTGTATACATTATAAAGGTACAGTACATAATACTGCTTTTCTACAACCCTCGATTGGTGATATATGGATAGCCTAGATTCGGGCAATCAAAATAACGAAAATGTTCTTGTTTACCTCGATGATTAGTCTCAATTTTTCAACACGAAAATGGCAAATAAAAATGGAGATGTGGAATAAGATTGTTTTTATTCGCTTTTGTTGCATTAAAATCCAATAACGTTTAAATGGAGCATTAAAATAAATTGATGTCAAAATTGTTCTCAATTCAAATTTATAAAAAAAAATCACCAGGTTTTTAAAAATTACTAACAGTAAATGATGGATAAATATTAAACCATCTTAAAAAGTAATTTACTCCATCAAGCAAAAAATGTTTTGAGAAAACATTTTCCACATCTCATAAAAGATCCATCACATCATGTATTTTATCATCATCCCTTGATTATATCTTCGGGCAAACTTTGTGCTAAACTTTAAGTGCGATCTTAGCCCTTTTCTTCGGTCTGTAGCTAGGAAATTTTGCAAATTTCATTGAGGCGTTGAATATTGTGCCAGAGGTTTCGCGTGTATAATGTGATTCGTTTATACGTTCTGTTAAATTTAGAAAAGTGGCAATCTAACGCTATAGAACATGACAAGAAAGTGTAGAACAGCAACAAGAGCCATCGTTAATGATTAATGATCGCAGGTGGTTGTAAAAGGAGAAGAGGAAGAAAAAATGTTTACGATGAACATGCAATCTTATATTATACACACACATGAGAGCTGTATGTAACATTTGTGCTTCATCATTATCTTCCTCGGATATTATATGCATCAATATAATATATTCCATAGAAAAGAAGTTGTCAAGCTATATACAGTGTTGTTAATATAATTCAAAGGCGTCCAACCCCGACCAAAAGGTTTAATTAGTATTTATGCGTTAATATAAGATTTTATGAAATTTTATCGCCTACTCTCGCAGGGCCAGCAGGGTGGCCTTCTTTTAAGAATAGTAAAAATTACATTTTTTTACTCTATATTCTATATAGCCTACGTAATTATACACTCAGCAGGATCGATACAGCAAGTCTTTAACGTACTCCTGCATAATATTATTATTTTATTGAGAACATTATTAGACGTATTAAACTGGTCAGAAGTGTTTGGGAAGATATGACATGCAAAAACAACCTGAAAATTACCTATGTCCAGGCTGTTTTTGCATGTTGGCCGTCTCTTGTACAGAAGTGTCGGGTCTCTTGTGACTGAAGTTTCTGACGGCAATATTTAATAATTTAATAATTAATAGTTAACTGATTAACTTAAAAGAGGTAAAATGCTAAATCATTAGTCCAAATGGATAGGCTAATGCAGACCTATAATAACCTTAGTATTTTTAAGAAATGGAAATTTTCTGTCATGTAAACTTATCATCAATGTCTGATGATAAGTGTAACCTAGTTACCTAATTACAGTACGTAACTTAAGTTATAATATCGAATATAGTAGAGCCTGATTGCATTGATATAATAAGGTATCCAATTATTCCCACAATAACTTATTAAGAGTTAATATATTTTGTGAAACTTTTTCTTGCCAATCTTAATTTAATATAAAAAATACCGTATTATACAGGTGGTTTTCATCATGACGCAATTAGACAATCATTCATCTGATGTGCACTCCATCAGATCGTCGGTGGGAAAAATAAAAGTATAACGTAAGGGTCATCAAAACAAGAGTTCAAAAATTTCGCAGGCCATTATAAGATTTCATTCAACAAAGAACCAAATCGACTCAAAGCCTTTGCTAGATAAAACCTTATCTTTAAGGAGAAACCTGTACTGCACGGTCTCTATAATACTTGAATGGTATTACGCCGCTGCAGGTAATTTCAAGCAAGTCACGTACTTGGACAGTGAAAGAATTAATTAAGTCGGGGCGGTTATTAGGGTCAGAATAGTCTCGCTATATAATACCGTATCAGAACAATTTTAAAACAGACTCTTGGTGAAAATAGACCTTGTAATAAAACGATATCTTATATTTTCTGACCTTTCAGGAAGCAATTTACTAGCTAGACCATTAAGTTAGAAAACTTATACTCTCTCTGTATTCTGAGTTTGTTATCGACAAAACACGGTTTATATAGACGTTGCTGCTGCAGCATTAGAGAACTATATTTACACTGTGAAAAAGGTAGATCCGAAAGGAAAACCTTTCTACCGCATAAAGGACGATATTGTAGACACAAAAGGCAAAGCTTTCGCTTATGGCATCAGGCACTACTTAATGCTTTACTAATATCATAGCGTCAACCTTGGGAGTTGCGAGCTTTACTTTAGATCCTGTCTTTATGGTCATCCATCATCAGAAAACAACTTGGCAACTTTGATATGGGAGAAGGAAAAAGGCATCGTCGAGAGAAAAGTTATCAGATTGGTTTGCGGTACGATACAGAAAAATATATTCGGCCACCAAATGACTGATGACCATTAGGGACCAAAAGCTTTCGCAATGACATATGCGGTTGTTGATAATCATAATTAAGCTCAACAGTTTTACCTACCATATTCAGTTATAGTTTACTCCTATAGCTATTTAAGTTTATTCTGAATTTCCTAAGTATCAGCATCTAATTCAATGGTACCGTATCAGCTATCACTGCTGAAGATATAATTTTTTTCTGATAATCCATCCATCTCCATGCAACTTGCTATAGAACTTATATCGGTAATACTGAGTATATATTATTCAGGTAAAGACTGGATGATTTAACCAAAATCTATACTGGGTAAAGCCAGTATAGATTTTGTTTGTTAACTGACAAACATTATACACCGTACTACTAGGCTATAATAGGCTATTATAAAATTATAATGAGAATACTAACTTTATTAATATTTTTATAAAGTATTTATCGCAAACTTAAATGATAGACATTCTCAATCATCTTTCTTCTGTTCTATATTAAGTTATATAAAAAATAACTTAGATATGGTCAGACTCAATGGACGTGATTATACGATTTATCTTAACTATTTATTCTGCACATAACATGGACTGTATAAATAATCAGCAAAGCAGTTTATTATATTTTTGTCCAAACTTTTAGAGACATGACGTGGTCATTTGAAATTCACTGCAGATAATGGAAGTTTCTCTTTGGTCAGATAAAAAAATTTCTTTCCTTCTTGGGAGGACAGGAGAGAAAAATAACACTTGTCTTTTGTTATTAAATTTATCGCTTTTTTTCGAAGATTCGTTCCCTTTTTCGCTAAGTCTTTTCTTATATTCAAAATACCCTATTTTTGCCAAACCAAGCATCTCACATAGTCAATCCACGTTAAAGTATTGATACAATAAACCTTTGCTTAATACTTTCCTCAGAGACTGTATCTTGAAAAATAAAGTTATAAAATGGGAAGTCTTGAAACAAAGCCAAATAAACAATGGAAACAGAATTTTGTGGGCCGTTACAATACCATAAACAAGAAGTTAGTTGAAGGAATAGCCTATTGTATAGGCCTATATATATATTTTTTTTACTTTCACTTTCAAACAACTGCACCTTGAGGAAATCAAATGCACACATGAACTGAATAAATTTTGGGGCCCAATTTTGTTTTGAAGGCACATTGCTCGCTCTAACTGAAAATTATGGTCTTCTGGACATACCTTGTATAAGTACACGAGAAAAAAAAAGAGAAGTACGGAAACTTTTTTTCCCTATAAATAATATTACTATCTCTCTTCATAATTTTTATTTATTTATTTTACAAACAGTAAACCGAACCGAAACTTCCTAACATAGTAAGATTTTATTAAAAAAATATGTTTTCGCGAGTAATTAATTTCTCTTTCGATTAACTTAACCACAAATAGTACCCCCTACCAGCTTCATACAGGATACAGCCACTTTTGCATAAAAGCATGTATACCTATACAGGTAATGTTAATAATTATGTCATTAGTAAACTGACTGCTATTCTGTTCAAACTCTTTTCTTATGTTACCGGTATAATATTATTATACAATAACTTAATTCATTAATTTGGAATTTTCTTCGAGTACAAAAATTAACGGCTGACTTGGTTACAAACTCGAGAACTCTGACCCACGTTGATTGATTTGGTACAACTAATTAAGGCTAAATTCACATTCACCCCAAGCACGATATCCACACATACTCCCATGTTAATTTTCCATTGAATGCGACTCGTAACGAGTTGAAAATATTATCAGAAGTTTTAAAACCTAAGGTAATAGAAAATAATCTCAAGTTGCTGCGTCCATTGCGTCTTATAGAGCAATTTCTTAATCTTAATCTTCCCTTACAAATTTTATCCATCCACGCGGCATAAGTTACAGAGTAATAATTGAGGAACGATATAATAATAAGGTAGCGAATTATTATTGGAGCTATAGAGTAATCAACTTTATTTTGGGACGACGACTGGTCGTAAATCGCCTCAGAAAGACACAAGGAAACCAGTGTATTTTTTTGTTTAATAATCTCTCCCTATATGATATAAAATAATATTGGTTTTCAGTTACTGTCTAGATAGGATTTAAAGAAGGAGAGAAACATATAGTATAACGAAACCACAATAGACCCAGCGCATGTATGCGAATTGCAGCGGATGTCTTCGGGTAAAAGTGACGGTTGCAATATGAATCTTCCTCCCAAGAGGCCTTGACATCCTCCCAGGACTGGCACCAACGCCAGATTTATGTTTGTTGTAGTGTGGGGGCTCGCTTCTCTTCACCATTACGATATGTAATGAATTCTCCGACTTTTCTATCTCGTCTCTTCTCTCTACTTCCCTTCCAGCTACGTTATTCGATATCGCATTTCATATATTATATAAAATCGATGAAAACTGAAAATTACTCGTTTTCAATACAACGGTCGGACAAGAAAAGGTAGAATTTATTGCAGTTTTGAAAATGACAATAAATATACAGTATATCGAACAGAAACTTCTTATTTATTTTCTTTTTCAAATAAATTGTCTCTTAAAATTTACAAAAACTATCATATTTAGTTTCAAGAGAGTAAAAAAATCGGCTAATAATTAAAGTCTCTTATACAACAATATACACGTATTGTTACCTTTCCGAGTGATATCAGTTAAGAATGACTTATGACCGCTGTACACATTATTCAAACCAAACAAAACCTTATGTCATAAAACCTGCAAGAACATTAATTAAATCAGTCTGCTGCTGAGTTGATTAATTAAAACAAAAAACCCAAATCCTATTAATTTTTATCTATCGATTCAGATATCAATTTTTAAAACAATTCCTATTCTGCTGAATAATGTGCTACTGATAAGTTGCCAAATTTACATTTATATAAATTATTCAAGCTTTTTTTTTTCCAGTAAAATCAAACTTTTAAATTAACAAAGGAAAGATAAGCTAAATATCTGTAATCCTTCATAAATAAAGATGAATTCAACGAAAATTAATTTTTCCAGTTAAAGTAAAAAATCCATCACAGTTATATACACTTTTATAAGTTATATATTAAGATTATTTATAAAATGTATTTCTTATTCTCTCACAATTACTCATCACTTTACGTGGATGAAGAGTTTGATTAATATACGGAATCTTATCTAACGCGGGGGATGTGTATGAAAATTGTGATTTATCATTTCCTGCATTCACGCAGAATAAGAATAAGGTTCATCGAATGAGGGTTTAACCAAATATGCGACTATTTGGTTTGCGGAGTAAGGTTTTTTTTTTATTTTAACCAGACAAAATTTTTCCAAACTATAAATTATATTAATTTAATAATCTATGAAGCTTTGAATGCCAATTAAATTCTTGGAAACATCCATTACACATCCAAACCAACCATATCCAGCCATATCCAAATCAGTCAGCTTTTTATGAATTTGAAATGTTTTGTGTAATATTTACCTGCTGATGGTATACAAGAACAGAGGATTTAGAAAACGAAAAAGTTTTAGGCTATTTAATTATGAATAAACGCTGGTATATTTTCCCATTTTTATTTTTCATAATACACGAGTGGATAGAGAGGAAAATAATAAAATTGTTTTCGCAGACGCTTGTTTTATATTTATTTAATAGGCGTATACCCATTAAAGGCACACCGTGTTGATATAACAACCACGAGCGAAAGGGGAATACATATATACGATTTTGAGCTGCATATACGATCTGACCGACAGATCGCCATCTAATATTTATCACCCAGTTTGAAATATTTATCAAATACTCGGCCCCATTTTCATTTCGCTTCTCTCTCTTCACCTGCACGTATTCTCGCGCCGCAGATGTATAGGCCCCATCCCTCGTATGTATATGATAAAATATGAATTCATACTAATGCACTATATACGGTAACATTGAAAGTATCGATCCATTTTATTATTTGCAAACATTTTACCCTTTTAATGACGAAGGATAATAATCAAAAGCAATTTCAACTAATCGGGTTTGAATATCGGTACCACTTCGCTCCCGATAACAAACGATTTTAGAAAACATATACCTCGTATAAATGGTGATAGCAGTCAGGTTAATGCTGATGGGGTGTACAAGTTAGATAAGAATAGAAAAGAATATAAAATAAGATATAGAAATATTTAAAGTTAAATGAAAGTAAAGTATCAAAATCACTAAACGATGTTTTTCTTATTCGTTAAAAGCGAAAAAAAAAGTCTTCTCCATCTTGATCAAGAAAAGGATGAATTTTTTTTTCGATTTCGAAAGGGAATATTCAATAAGGCAAGAATTTTATGGTCCAATTTTAGTGCATATTAACACCAGCATAAAAACGGACGTATATATACGAGAACTTATTACGATGAAAGTCCTCCCTAGTTTTGCATATCAAGAAGAAGAAGAAGAAAAGCCCTAGAGCCAATACAATATAATAAGAAATACAAATATTCCAAGCCCTAGCATATATACGAATACGGACTGAAACGCAATTTTTCTACAAATGATATCATCATCTTTCAAGAACATCTAAGAGGCATATATACAAAAGGGAAATATTTTCCATTGTTCCTTTTGCGAAAAAAAAAATTAGGAAGGGGGTATGCCCTTCATATCTACAGAAGAAAAATTCTATATTATATCCATAATATAACACAAACTGCGGCAGCAGTCTATAATGCTAAAGCCTGACGCAGGTGGATATTTTCACACAGACCTCTATTGCTGCCGCAACTATGAGTTGATTATTATTATTACAGAGACCACCACTATTACACATGCACAATGATTTCCTGAATTATTTATTCGTTATTTTCATGTTACACATACATCTTAAAACTTTTTCTCTTTTTTACGTGACTTTGGTACCAAATAATGTGTCATTCTTTATTATAGTTAATTCTTTTTTCTTTTATTCCCAGCTTTACATTTTGGAAAGGGATGTAATACTTTATTCTCCACATAATGCTAATCGATTTTTTCTTCTTTTCTGTTCTTTTTTGAAAAAAACCTGCTTTTGTATAAAGACTCTACTATTTTCAGTTTATTAGGAAGATGGGTTAAGTCCCCCATGGAATACCAGCAGCTGTGCATGGGAATTAGATGAGCTCTCGTATTTGAAGACTTAAAAAAACGGGACATTCGAGTTTAAATCACCGATGGAAATAATAGGATGCAAAAGGAAACTCTAGGGAACTGAGAGGAATATGTCTTTTTATTTTTAATTGGCACATGTAGTTTGATTCGCGGGTTCATTGATTGAAATTTCTTAGAATAATGTCAATAACGCAGCTTTTCAATTCAGTAATAACAAATAATTAACTCTATAGGCCTCGTGACTAATATTCGAATCGAACCCACAAAAAGTCAAAACTACAGCTGTATATTATTATCCTAATTCTTTTATTACTGCACTATCATATAATACAGAATGTAATCAATGTACTGTATTTTTATAATCATTATCTGTATGTTTCAACTTTCAAGGACCTGTTTTCTCTATCACTAATGATATAGAGGGACGAGCAAAAATACCGGTATTATTTTATTTAATTATTTTAAAATTTATTTAAAATATGCCTTATACAAAAAAACTTATCTACTGTACCCCGTAAACTAATAATGAAAAATGTATTTAAAAAAAAAAGTTGTTGAGTGAATTTTACTCAAAGTCTTCAAAGAATTACAGTACCTGTACTTGATCGTCAATAACTTACTACGGGGTATAGATTACTAATAAAGTTTTCAGATGAAGTTGATAAATCCATTGGGAACATAACGATTGATGAAATTAGGCTATAAAGTTTTTTTTCTAGTACGTGTTAGACTAGTTAGAGTGTCAAATTTATTAAAAAACTTAGGCCTTATAAAAAATACTTTTTGCTGTTGGAGCAAATGGAAGGCATGTATCAAAATAAAAAGAATTTTTCAACTTTAGGCTATCTCGTGATCTTGATCTTATGATTTTGAAAATTGTAACACATCTTACCCTTCGGAGAAATTTTAGACAGAAGTAAATCTAAACTTACCTGAAAAAGAAAAAAATAATATTGTAAATGTTTTGTATGATACCATATCATAACAACACAATGGTACAACATGTAACATCAAAACAAACAAAAAGACGAAAAAATGTTCAATTTCGCATCTTAATACTTTTCTAATAAGTCCTGTAGAATTCATCAAAGGGCTGAGGTGGTAGTTATATAGCCTACCATTACACTAGGTAGTTTTATCAACACCTTAAATAATTAATCAAACAGTACTAAACGATACGGTACGTAAAGTGTATATCCAGAGGGCGCTAACCGTTATGTTCTTATGCATATAGATTAAGGCTTGTGACGTTTATACCTACCGTCAAAATAAGCTAGGGACGATGCCAGCACTTCACGCAAGATTCGATAATGCAAAAATATACGAGTCGAAAGAAGATTTTAAAATTGAAAATATATAACGCGCGAATGTAATCTCTGCTTTCAGAGAATTAAGTTTTGCAGCACATACGTTTATTGATTTTATACCTAAACAAAATGTTAATTTTCGAAACGTTCAATAATAATAATAATGCAGCTATATAATAATGTACATAAAGAAAAGAAGGATTAACTGATTTTAGTGGAAACTTTTGCATTACCGTCCCCATTTCGAAAGTATTAAATCCAATTGATTGCAGCAGAGGTTTGTCCTGCATGTCACACTGTTTCCGTAACAGTCGGCATTATCTCTACAAAAGAGTCGTGCGTGATGCGCACCTATATCCTATAGCCTCCTAATGATGAGCTCGTAATCAAAATATACCCCCGTATAATTGATTATGACAAACCAACCCAACCCCCACAGCCTAATAAACCTGCCCTCCTCTTCATACTAATCATAATCTAACAGATAGGCCTAATTACATTTGTCGGAGCATTAGCGATTCACGATATCCTATTTTATTGATTATTTTAGTTGGCGTTGAGGGGGGGGGTTGGAGCTTGATAGTTAATCAGGTAATCAGCCAAGGGAGCGAGTAATGCCTGGACAAAGGGGAATTGATCTGGACAACAGAGTTTTCTCTACGGGATTGCATTTGACAGCATGCTAAAGGCCTGGAGGCACTTTTGAATGAAAATGTTCAGAAGGAAATGTCGTTGTCAGGTTTTGTAAAAATAGTAATAACTTTATATTTTCACGCCTCAAATTTTTTTTCCGTGTTGACGCTTCACGAGACATAATTACATTTCTTCCTCCATCATATTATTAGATCTTGATATATAGCGAAAGTTATTAGCGCGGCTTGTATATGGAGTGTGTATTGTTCTATAGGGTCGTCTTCTCTTTGATTATAATAATATACACTATATAAGTATCAATGCAGTTTTAACAAAGGAATCGAGATAAGATGAGTAATTTGACCACTCGGTTTGACAGTAATTTTCGTTTTATTGAGTCAGTCTCAATGGGCAGAATTTATTTTCTCGATAACTGTTCTCTTGTATAAGCATATAATGGCTTAGAAATCATAAAACCAAGTGTGTGGTTTGGATCTGGCCGCTCTAACATTTGCATAAGCCAATAAACCCGCACATATAGACTTATCAGTTGAAGTATAAGACGATCAAAGTATCATTTACAGTATCATGTTAACAATTTGTAAAAATTGAAGACGAATGCATATACGAGTAAATTTACTTTAGTTAATTATTTTGTCTTTAAAATTATGGACGAAATTTATGAAACATTTATAAAGCCACATTTTTAGCTAAGAATCGGGCCTTTGTAAATTAAGAGTGTTCACTTTTTGTTAAAAATATTACATACTCCGGAGTAATATTTTTTTGTATTCTGAACATAGGCCTATTATATGCAAGGATCGAGCATCAAATTGGATACACATTTCTTGGAAATTTCTGTTGCAACGAGGCTGGTGAGCAAAATGGCAAAATAGAACGTTTTACTGCTTATATTGTCATCCTATATTTGAAAAATACTCAACCAATTTTCAAAATTCTTTTTTATTTTATTTTGGAGATAATTTAATTGGCCTGGAGCAGACCAAGCTGCAGACGATACATATATTTTGAAATTTGAACTAGTATTTTTATTAAAATTAATTTTAGATAGTCGATGATATAAAATAGCCTAATTTTCAATTTTTGTGGAAAAACTAGAGCAAAATATTAAAAAAAAGAAAATAAGAATCGTCTGTATAAATTTTCTTCAAATTAAAAAAAAGTTTATGAAAAACGGTTGAGTATTATTCTTTTAGGAAGACAAGAAAGTTTCAATGGAAAAGCCCTGAATGAAGAGCTCTTAAAATTAAAACAAAAGCCGCAATACTCGTAACTTAAATTTGACTTAAATGTTTCATGAATTTAGCCATGATGTAACTTATATATTTTATTCTTAAAAAGTGTAGCTTATAAAATAAAATGGTTGCCTGGACGATGCTATACCTTACTGATGAAAAATAAGAATAAGTTGCAAGAAATTCAACATTTTCCAAACTCTCCTCTCAAAAAAGTGAAGAATATTATTTTACGATTTTTCTACAAGTAATGCTATGTTTAGAAAACTTCATATTAAAAAAAGAAGAAAATAATAATAATATACAACACTCTAAAAAAAAAAAATAAAGAAACGTTAAACACAGAAAAGGGAAATGAAAGAGATTTCATTTTATTTCTAGTCCAAATATACTATAGGGTATTATTATAAGTTCTAACGAGTTATATAGTTCATATTGACTGAAGAAAAAAATGAAATAAAAAGACAGTTTTCCCCAGTGAAAAGAATCAGTAAATAGACAGCAGAAATAGAATAAACTGAGTCTTTTAGATTTTTTTCAACATGTTGGACTTTTTCTTAAATATTGAGGTCAAAAATTGAGTTTTTGTATTGATTCAAGAAGACAGTACAGAAATAGTAAGTAACCGTACTCATAATGTTTAAAACAGACTTATTGGAAGACGTGTACTTTGATAAATTTTTATACTGTCCACAGCAAGTTAGTGATCAGAAATTCGACTAGATAAACTGTAGATATAATAAGTAGGCACGTACAGAAGAACATAAATAAAAAATATGTTAATTACAATAGGTATGAACAGGAATATACTGTATATCATGATGTATTTCTGGTATGAAATAAGTGAGAATGAAAGCCTATCAAGCCTACCTATATTAATAATCCCTAAAGCAGTGGTCAAAGTAAAATAGGCTATAGCCTAAGTACAATAATACCGTATAAGCAGTAAATCAAAATTACGCCAGTAAGTTTCTCTTCATATTTGAGCAGAGTTTACTGTAATTATATAGTAAGTTAGTACGAGGTATTTTACAATAACAGTGTTGAAGAAGCGGCTACACACTGTACTCGTACACAGGCTAGTTTGAGATGGTGGGGCCATGTTCAGAGAATGGGAGAACACAGCTGACTACCGTACCGCAGCAGTGACTTTCAGTTGTATGGAAAGAGAGGTAGAGGACGACCCCGTAGAAGATGAGAGGACGCTGTAGGAAATAGGATCTAGACATTATATAAGGGACTATATCTTGGGATGAAGCTAGAAAATTTGCAGGCGATAGGGGGAATTGGAGAAAGTTTGTGCGAACTCCGAAGCGGAGATACAGTTGAATGCTGCAAAGCAAAATCAACCTATTGATGATGATGATGAGGTATTTACTATAAGAATATAAATTATACAAAGCTTTCGAACTGACATTAATCTATGTGAGCTACTGCATGGCATGTTCATTCTCAATAATTACGAAAATGAGGTTCTCTTCTCACCCTGCTTTGTGATTCTGACTACCGCCGCCATAAATGTACTAATAAACTTTAGCATATACTGAACATGCATCTTAAAAAAATTTTAAGAGCTGTTATAGGTACTCAAGACATGCTCTGAGAAAGTAATATAAAATGTTCTTTAAAAAAACCCAGTATACTGATAAGGTAAGAGTGGTAAGACATGTTCTTACGAATATATCTTATACCTTTTTTTTTCAATGTTGGGACTGTAACCCATATTCTGTCTCAGACACAGCATATGCTGCACTGTTACGGTACCCACTGCAGGGAAGTAAATTATTATACTTTTACGTACAGAGCAAAAAGAAATATGTGTTATGATGGAGGCAATATACAATGAAGTACTATGTATTATACGGGGTATAGGCCTATATTTTTTTTACAGTATTATAAACTTAATGTTACGGCATTTTCTCTTTCCAGAAAGCAAAACAAAAAAAAATGTCTTGCGTGGTAACTTTGGAGTATTTTATAAAAGTTCACGTATTTTTCGAAATTTACTATATTGCTAGACAATACCCCGTACTTAACTCTTAACTATAATATAAATTAGAAATAACACATCTCTATAAGCATCTCTGAGTTAGATGGATCCCACATTTCATACATTTTCATCGGACTCCAGTGTAGCGCATTTGAATACAGTTGCTGTTGCGCATGTTCAGATGTGCTTGCTGCACATGCGCGGACAATTGATCTAACCCCCCCCC
>JAQGBM010000238.1:0-15729 GCA_034698405.1 Symphylella vulgaris | reverse complement strand
ATTATGCAAATGGATGTTGGCAGTTTCTATATCACAGTTTCACCTTTATAGTAATATAAGCTGACCAGTGACCGCATGTCAACATATTTGGGTCAAATAAATGACATAAACTTCTGTTCTTGTATTAATTGAAGGCCGCAATTACTCGTATGCATGATGGGTGGGTGGGTGTGACTTTTTTTATCATCTATATACTCGTAATTAGGCCTGCTTAAACACTAAACAGTCCGAACCTATACAGTTACACTTTACGATGTATCTAATTTAAACTATTTTTCGTATTCGGCACCTTATTTCTATCATTCTACTTCCAGTATTAGTCAATTTCTATTTAGGTTTTTAAAAATTCATTATTGTTTTCTACAAAGTACAAACAATAAAAGTTGTTAGCCTATTCTATATATATATATACAGGGACTCTCTACAGGGACTCTACCCATAGCCTATTCTAAATACATTAGAATGCCAATCTTTATTCATTCAAAATGATTGACATTGCCATGGTACGTACCGTTATAGAAACATTTAACTTGTACTCGTAAGTATTAATAACGTGCATAAAATAAAACCAGGGTGTACAGACTGATTCACAGCTTATAGATAAGTGCTGGGCTATATAACTTCTTATTTACTTTATAGGAATGTTAACTTATAATGAAAATGGTAAATATTGGCCACTCATATAATACCTGACACACATACCGCGTCAAGGCAAAGAAGTACGGAGTATCAGTGAACTTTTCGGTATATTTAACGTTGAAGTTAAAAGGAAGCAATTTTCGATAACCAGATGCCGTGATATCATTTTTAGGAGGGTGCTGGCTGGAACATTTCTCCCCGCTTCTGGAATAACTATATCTTAAATATAATGTTGGATTGTTTCCAAATAAATCTCTTATTATTACACCCGAATCAAAAACTTTTTCCATTATACCTTCGCACCTAAAAGTATTAAGGAAAATTGGATTCGCATGGTTTAACTGTAATATTACAACTAACTTATAGGGTAAACTGTCCTATTATTGGCACCCTCGCCCCCAGTTATTGACAACCAATGGGGTTCTTGTATTTTTGTTGATTTTGATCAAAGCGCCAATTACTAGGGGGTGCCAACAACTGGGTTTTAACAACTTTTTGATTTGTTTTACCACTATAACATCAAAACCGATTTTCAGAAAGCTTAGGCTATAATGTCTGCTCTGAAATCTGGTGATAATACATTAATTTTGTTTAAAGCTGCAACTTATTGCATGGGGAAATTAAACATCTACCTATAGTCCTTAAAGTTCCAATAATTGGGTGGTTTACCCTACCTTCTTGCATACAGCATCACAACGTATTTGGCATTGGATTTTCTCCAATGAGAAACAGTTGTCTTTAGCATCAATATAGCACACGTCAAGTTAATAATAATAATTGAAGTTCATTAAACTGTGGAGAAAATTATACGTATAAGAATAATGAGGTAGCTGTTATCTTGAACCCCCGTCAGGAGATTTTTTTTGACAAAAATAAAGATAGATTCAGTGTTCAAATTGCTTCTTCGAGCCAGTGATGTTAGCGTTGAGACGGAGAGTTGGCATTAGCCCCAAGCCTCAGATTTAGTATAGTGAAAATAGTCTTTTGCTTTCTTGGCCTAATTAGTAATTACTCGCTGCTGCTGTTTGGAATGGTGGCTCTCTCTTACAAAGACAATATTAATTAAAGCTGTGTTGATTAGATTATTATTGGCACTTCAATACTTTGGGGATGCAATCTTTATTTTTTATACTTCTGAATATAATAAACCAACCACGTTAATTGCATTTTGGATTAAATTAAGAATACCATAATATAATGAAAACAGTTTGAAGCCAGGGGCTGATATGGAATTTTTGAGGCCCTATTTTAGGAGGACAAAGAAAAAAATGCATGTTGATATGACAGCCTGCAGTAGGCCCTACTTATAAACGTCTTTGGATAAAACCACAACTTTTTATACCGTTTTTGAAGTAAACTGCGGTACTGTTATCATACCAACTTAAGTTATAACAATACGATGTTATTACAATAATACCACTAATGATAATACCGAGGTAGAAATACTGTAGGTTAAAGTAGGCTAATAAGTAAGTTTTTTGTGAGCTGCGTTCTTTTTCTTTTCTATGGCCATCCCTCTTGTCTATAATACCACAAGATTGAAAAATTAGCTTAGGAATTGGGGGTAGATAACTTTAGGTTTTTTTCTTTGGTTTTATCTACCTTGGGTAGAAACGTATAAGAAAGATTTGGGTAGATTATCATTTATCATAGAGTTAAAATAATGTACTGTATAAAGTTGTAAACGTAAGCAACAGCAACAACGGGAATGGGACGTTTTGGCGCGGGCCGTTTTGGCGCATGAAGTTGAAAAAATTTGATTTTGATTTTTTTTTTAAATGGACTCGAATGGATTTCTCAACAAAAAGAGGCAAAAGAAGTTTTTTTAACTAGGGTTATAGGCTACTCGTAGTAGAGGGGTTATAGCTACATTTTTGACAGTTTACGCTTTGATAAACAAATGGAATTCTGGCGATGTTGAACAAAAAATATATGCAAGTCCACGTGAAAGATGGAAATGTTGTTAAAAAATGGACTTCTCAACAAAAAGAATTTTTTTTTACTATATGTTATAAGTTAGGCTTATAACTTAGCTAAATGGGTAGATTATTATAAGTTGGCCCGCACTTAAATATAACACTTAAGTACATCATAATGTGTATTTATTTAACATTATTTAAACATTTTAACATTGTTTAACATGATTAACATGGTATCCATGGTAAAATACCATTTTTTACACTTAACTTTAAGTGCGGGCCGACATATAATAATTGCCCCAGCTACATTTTTGACAGATTAAGCTTTGATAAACAAATGGAATTCTGGCGATGTTGAACAAAAAATATATTCAAGTCAAGAATCCACGTGAAAGATGGCAATGTTTTTAATACCCTGCACATTATTTTGTAAATTGAATAGTTTTTTTCTGGTTGTTCAAAACTTAATCTGCGCCAAGGCGCCAAAACGGCCCGCGCCAAAACGGCCGCGCCAAAGTGGCCGCGCCAAAACGGCCGCGCCAAAACGTACCAGACCCCACGGACAAAGCCTGAACGATCATTTGATGGCTGGACCTGACATTTTGATCCCGTTGCCGTATGCATTATTTAAATTTCGAGAGTACGAGATCGGCTTTTGTGGGGATATACGGGAGATGTTTTTGAGAATCCTGATCAGACCAGAAGACTGTAAGGCGATGCGTTTCTTGTGGAGATCGAACCCTGAGTCCGAAATGGAAACCTACGAGATGACGTCACTGATGTTCGGAGCAAAATGCGCGCCATATCTCGCGCAAGAAGTGAGAAATAAAAACGCAAAGGTTTTTGAACAACAATACCCTGAAGCAGCGAATGTCATCCAGAATCTCCATTACATGGATGATTACGTAGACAGTAGATCAACGATTGATGAGGCAACGCAGATCGTCAAAGAAGTATCGTACGTTCATAAGCAGGGTGGCTTTCATATGGCAAGTTGGGCATCAAATGACAGTCGTCTTACCGCAGATTCCAGTCGAAGATCGAGCAGACGGGATGGAGGTTAGAGCTTTAGACGATAAGCAAAGTTGTAGCCAGAAAATTCTTGGAATGAGTTGGGATCCCGAGCGAGGCGTACTTACCTTCCAGTGTAGCCTGGGACGCATCGACCGCGAATTGGAGACAAATAAAGAAGTTATTACGAAAAGGAAGCTACTAAAAACTATAGCTTCAATGTATGATCCGTTGGGACTTCTTACACCTTTTACGATCAAAGGAAAGATCCTCCTCCAGTGCGCATGGCGTGCCAGTATTTCCTGGGATGATGAGTTGCCAACTACGCTCTGGGACAGATGGCAAGAATGGATGAGAGACTTAGCGAAGATCGAAAAGTTCCAAATACCGAGATGCTATTGCCCCGGGACCGAAGCAGATCGATCGATTCAACTCCACGTTTTCTGCGACGGAGGTGAAGAAGCTTACGGAGCGGTGGCTTATCTGCGTTTCGAGAGCGGAGATGATGTCAAGTGCGCTTTGGTCATGGCTAAATCAAGAGTATCTCCCCTAAAGCCAGCATCGATCCCTCGCCTAGAACTACCTCGTACAGGCAGCGGTTTTGGGAGTGAGATTGGCAAGTTTTGTGATCAAGGGCCATAGACTAACGATCGACAGCGTAACCTACTGGACGGATTCGAGAACTGTATTGTCATGGATAAATTCGGATGCACGAAGATTCAAACCGTATGTGGCTCATCGAGTAGGTGAGATACTAGAGGCGACGAAGCCTGAAGAATGGCGATGGGTTGGATCCAAGTATAACGTTGCTGACGAAGTCACTCGCTGGAGCGACAAGATGGATGTGAGCGAAAACAGCCGTTGGTTAGTGGGACCGAGATTTCTCTACGATCCAGAAGAGAAATGGCCGAATCGCAAAGACCGTGAATCCGATCAAGAGAAAGATCCAGTCGATGCCAATACAGAGAAAGAATTAAGATCGAATTACTTAGGAGTACAAATAGTTCACGAAGATCTAAAATTTGATTTACCTGACGTACAACGCTTCCACTCTTGGAAGAAATTGATCAGAGTGACCGCGTGGGTTTCAAGATACGTCCGGAACTGTGCACTAAAAGCGAAGAAATTAAATCCTAATCAAGGCGAGCTAACTGTAGACGAAATTCAAAGAGCGGAGAAACGATGGATCACGAAAATACAACGTGATTGTTTCCCAGAAGAACTAAAATCTTTACGAGAGTCGTCAAAAGTTCAGAAGAATAGCAATCTAATCAAGTTATCGCCTAGATTATCCGAAGATGGGTTACTCCAAGTGAATGGAAGATTAGATAATTCAACGGATTTATCTACAAATACACGACGACCATTCATATTTGTTGTTAAATACTTGAATAAATACTCTTATAAGACAATTTAGGAACAAGAAAGTACGTTATTATTTTGCGTCGGCTTACATGGCTTGACAAGTTTACAGAGTGACCAGAATGATTATTGAATAAACTGAATGGAAAACAACTTAAGCAAGCGCCATAATATATGGTGCAATAAATTAATGGAGGGAAATTCAAATATCACAACAATATTGAGTCCAAATCATCCAGTCACCAGACTTCTAATCCTGCACTATCACGAAAAAAATTATCATCGTGGATTAGAAACCGTTCTTAATGAGTTGAGACAAAACTACTGGATAATTAAGGCCAGAACCACCTTGAAGCGATTAACTATAGAATGTAGAGTTTGCAAGATCATGAGAGCGATGCCAACTAATCCGCAGATGGCTCCTTTGCCCGAGTCACGAACAAAGATGCAGCCAAGAGCGTTTGTGGAGGTCGGCCTTGATTACTTTGGTCCTGTATTCGTTTCAATAGGTCGCCGACGAGAGAAAAGATGGGGAGTTCTGTTCGTTTGTCTCGCGACTAGAGCGATCCATGTTGAGTTAGCATCGTCGCTAACAACCAGTTCGACGATTATGGCAATTCGTCGAATGATAGTCAAGCGAGGGACCCCAACAACTTTGATTTCGGTTAATGGGACAAATCTGCGAGGAGCAGACGAGGAACTCAAGAAAGCGATGAAAGAACTTGACTGTGACCAGATGAAAAAAGAAATGACGATCAGAGGAATCAAATGGAAGTTCATTCCTCCCGCCTCGCCACACATGGGTGGTAGTTGGGAGAGAATGATACGAGCAGTCAAGACTCAAGACAGCACTTAAGTTTACCCTGAAAGATCAAGCGCCCAAAGAAGAGATCCTGATCACGTTGTTGGCCAAGGCAGAAAATTCGGTTAACAGCAGACCCCTCACGAAAGTATCCGAAGATCCGAACGATTTGGAGGCGTTAACTCCCAATCACTTCTTGATTGGGGAATCAAACGCTACAAGATTGCCTGGAGACTTCTCGCAAGATCGCCTGCATGTTTCCAAAAAGAGCTGGCGACATTCACAGTATCTCGCAGACCAGTTCTGGAAGAGGTGGATCCGGGAATACGTACCCACCCTGATCCAAAGATCTAAATGGTTACATCGAACAAAGAACCTGGAAGAAGGGAACTTAGTCCTAATCATGGATCCAGCGGCGCCACGAAACACATTGCCCAAGGGGGTCATTACGAAGACCTAATGACCTATGCCGGAGCTGATGGCCAGGTTAGATCAGCAGACGTAAAGACGGCCTTCGGGATGTTAAGAAGACCAACCGTCAAGCTTTGTGTCCTGGACATTTTGGAAGAGTAAAAGAATTCCAAATTGTATCCTAGATGTTGACTGAGAAAAGACGATCCGAAATCTGTGTTATATTTTTATTTTTTTTAATAAAATCGAAATGTTCAAGTGATATAATTTTGAATAAGAAAAGTAGTGAAATGAAAAGTAGTGAAATGTGATCAAGACTAAAAGAAAATAGTCAATTGAACGATAACTTATGATAACTTAGAAATGATTTGAATTATTGAACATTTTCCAGAAAGTCCAGAAAGATTAAGATAGCCTAGTCAAAATTTAGTTTGGATTTCTCAATGTTAGTTTGTTTTGGTAAAGAGCTAAAATAGTTTACTCCTTTACGAGGGGAAGAAATGTTTGAGAAATAATGATTGGACTATAATTTTAAATTTAGCGCGAAAAAGAAGCGTCAAAAGATTGCGGCGCACATGTATATTTTTTTAATGGCGGATGAGATCGGGAGAATTTGTCAAAGCAATAAAAGTGAAAAATTATTATTTTAAAAAGCATAGCCTCAAGAAAATCTGTTTATACGAAGAAAATAGTATATTGTTTGGTCCTTCCAGTCGCCGAATAAGCCCTTTGGATTGCAATAAGAGGTAATTTTGATCAAATAAAATGAAAAAGTGAGGATGGCTTCTAACAGATCGCACGCAAGTTCAAACTCGCTGAACCGAAAATTGCATGCCGGAATAATGGCTACAGATGCTATGATGGCATTAGAGTAAAGATTTTACGAAAAACAGAAAGAATTAATAAAAAAAAGGTTATGTTTAGAAAAAGCCTTAATCGATGAGGAAGAAAAATCCCATTCTGGGATGACGGATGATGATGATTCTCTCGATCACGATCATGATAATCCGATTGATCAGAACAAAAACAAACCAGAACTTGAAATTAGATCACCAGATTTCCAAAAAGAATTCGAAACATCTGGTTATGTGATGAATCCAAATGCAGGAGTATATGTTCCCTTGACGAAAAAGAACATTGAAAATCAATTTGGTCGAAATAAGGGGGCGTATATGGATTCCTACGGTGCCCTTGCGAGACAACACGATGAATCTACGGAGCCCCGGGAGCTACATCAGGCTACGGAGCCCCAGAGATACGATCATAACCCACAGATTACGGAGTCCGGAGCCGGAAGGTACTACGTAACGGAGGAGCTTCGTAGACTCTACGAAAGTACGGAGCCCGGAGGACGACATTATTATGAATCTACGGTGCCCCGAGATGAGACTACGTTACCTCAGAGATATAATGAAGCTAGTAGAGATGTGCTCCATGGACACCATGAATCTTTGGGACATCAAAGTCAGATGCGACACAAAACTACGGAGCCAGGAAAGCAACATAGATCTACGGAGCCCCGTGATAACAATGGAACTACGGAGCCCCAGAGATATAATAGAGCGATCTACACTCCTGGAAACGATCACCACATTCCGGGACACCAATCACACGATCACGATATTAGGGGGCACGATCAAATTAGGAAGCAGGTAAACCCTCAGAGATCCGATCCAAACCTAATTACCCCCGAAGAGCGAATGGCCAATGCTTTTGTCAGAGCAATAGAAGAGTCAAGGCAGTCGGCTAAAGAAAATCGATCGGACGCAGCACTAGCGCTGGTCAGGAGAAACGATTTTAAAGATCTTCCGGTTTTTGATGGCAAGCCCTCAGAATACCAATTTTTTATCGATCAATATAATATGTCAAATACAGTTGGCAAATTTACGAACACCGAAAATATGTTGCGACTGAGTAAAGCCCTACGCGGAGATGCAAAAGAAGCTGTCCAAGCTATAATGGTATCACCTGATAATCTCAAAGAGGTTATGAGCACGCTCGAAATGCAATTTGGAAGGCCAGACTTAATCATATCCTCATTACTCGATAAGATTAGTACAATCGAAATCATAAGAGAAGATCGAATGCAGGATTTGGTCAAGCTTTCTACGGTTGTTCAGGGATTGGTGAGCACCATGACGAGCCTAAAATATGAGGGTCATATGACGAATCCAAATTTACTCACGGAGCTTGTGAGTAAGTTGACTCCTAACTTGAGGCTACAGTGGGGGTCAGCTCTGGTTGAAGATCGAAGTCGAAGTAACCTAAGAGAATTTTCGAAGTGGTTGGCCGTTCGAGCTGAGGCTGCTAGTTTGGTTGGAGCGTCTTCTAGTGCGGATAAGAAAAAGAAGCCAGAGGTTAGCAAAAAGATCAAAACTTCTGGAACGTCACTGGCGACTACTTCCAGTCTGGAAAATACGAGCACCTCGAGCAAACCAAGATCATCATGTCCAGCATGCAAAGAAGATCACGCATTGGCGAAATGCGCTAAATTTCTAAAGTTGGAAACGGATGCTCGGTGGGAGTTCGTAAAGAAAAATAGAATTTGCTTTTCCTGTCTCGGAATTAAACACCGTAGCGAGAACTGCAAGAAAAAAATGAAGTGTGAAGTTGAAGGTTGCACGTCCTACCACCACAAAAGGCTTCACAACGATCGATCAAAGAGAGATGCAGAAACCAAATCAGGTCAGGATCAAGTTTCTTGCACACAGATTCATAAGATTCCCGTAGGAAGAATTTTCCTGAAAATTCTTTCCGTAATTATTACTGGACCAAAAGGAAGTATAAAAATTCCTGCCCTTTTGGACGAAGGATCCACACTCTCAATGCTACGCTCTGAGGTAGCTGAAAGAATAGGTCTAAACGGGAAGAAAGAAGAGATCAATTTAAAGTGGACAGATCAAAAAACGTCGAAAAGAATGACAGTGAAGAATGTTTCATTTTCGATCAGGGGTGCCTCAGAAAAAGAAAGTTTTGACATGAAGAACGTCAAAGTCACTACCGATCTGCATTTACCTGCTAACCCGATAAGCACGAAAATTATTCGAGATCACCGTAAGACCTTAGAAAATTATGGCGTTGACTTACCAGAGATCACAGATGAAGAACCGCTCATGCTAATAGGCCAGGATCATTGTGACCTTATTGTATCGCGTGAGGTGGTAGAACTTGGCAAGAACGCGCCAATGGTATCAAGAACCAAACTGGGATGGGTAATGCATGGACGGACGCAAAAGGTTATCGATCAGCTGAATTCAACCGTTCTTCACGTTAGAATTGATACGGATACCGAGCTACACGAAAAGGTTAAGAAGTTCTTTTCCATAGAAGGGTATGGAATTTCTCCAAAAGAAAATTCTGATTCCAAAGATCAAGCCAGAGTAAAAAATATTATCCAAAGCACGACTAAATACTTGAACAATCGATGGGAAGTAGGATTGCTTTGGAAAGAAGATGAACCGATTATTCCCGAAAGTTTTACGATGGCAAAGAAGAGACTGGTAACGCTGGAAAGAAAATTATTACAAGATCCGAATCTCGCCAGCGCTTACGAAAATAAGATCAAAGAATACGTTTCTAAAGGCTACGCTAAAAAGATCGAAATAGAACCCGAAGAAAACGAAAAGAGTTGGTATATTCCGCATTTCGTGACGGTTAATCCGAACAAATTAGAGAAGAAAATCAGATTAATTTTTGATGCCGCTGCGAAGAACAAGGGAGTAAGCCTAAATGATCTACTTTTGCCGGGACCTGATCTATTGAATTCGTTGGTAGGAACACTGTTTAAATTTCGGCAAAACAAAATTGGAATTTGCGGAGACATAAGAGAGATGTTCCATAGAGTTATGATCCGCAGTGAAGATAGACGATTTCAAAGATTCCTTTGGCGTGACCTGGAGACTGATAGAGAACCAGATACCTACGAAATGCAAGTAATGTTATTTGGTACTACCTGCAGCCCATATATTGCGCAAGAAATTAAGAATAAGAACGCAGAACTTTTCGGAAAAGATCACCCAGATGCCATGAAAGCGATTGTCGAAAAACACTACATGGACGACTATTTGGACAGCCTTTCGACAGAAGAAGAAGCCTCTAAAAGAATCAAAGAAGTCATTGAAATACACCGAAAGGGAGGTTTTCAAATCTGTTCCTGGTCAAGTAGTTCACGAGAAGTCATGGCGAAAATTCCGGAAGAAGAACGATCAAAAGGGGAAAAAGAGATCAGCATGACGAAAGAAACCCAAGGCGAAAAGGTTCTCGGAATGTCATGGGACCCCATTACAGACACATTTTCGTTCCAATGTAGCATCGAAAGAGTGGAATCTCAAATGAAAGATCCGAATAAAAGGTTTACGAAAAGAGAAGTCCTGCGAACTTTGATGTCAGTTTTTGATCCACTAGGACTGTTAGCCTCTTTCATAGTTACCGCTAAAATCCTTCTTCAAGACGTGTGGAGAAGCGGAATAGACTGGGATGAGGAGTTACCCTTTTCACTAGACGAAAGATGGAGAGAATGGGTAGTAAACCTGAAGAAAATGATGAACTTAAAGATCCCAAGATGTTATACATCAGATATAAATGAAGTTAAAGAATACGAGTTACACGTTTTCACAGATGCTAGCGAAAAAGCCATGGCAGCTGTAGCTTATGTACGTGCCTTGGGACAAGATCAAGAAGAAATAGAATGCTCTTTAATTACGGCCAAGACAAAAGTTGCACCCTTAAAAGCCGTAACGATCCCAAGACTTGAACTCCAAGCAGCACTCATGGGAGCATTGCTAGCAGACAGCGTGAAAAAAGAACACGAAATTGAATTTATAAGAACTTATTTCTGGACAGACTCAATGACAGTAATAAGATGGATCAACTCCGACTCCAGAAATTTTAAGCAGTTCGTTTCGGCAAGACTTGGTCAGATCCTAGAACTCTCCGATCCAAAACAGTGGCGATGGATTCCAACAGGTCAAAACGTAGCTGACGAAGCTACCAGAGGTGACCCGAAATTTATTCCAAAAGAGGGATCAACTTGGTTAAATGGACCGTCGTTTCTCTACGAGAAAGAACAAGACTGGCCGAAAGAGAAAATTCCTGTTAGAACTGAACCCGATCAAGACGAAGAAATGAAAAAAGATAGAATTTATCTCGTTGTAGAAGAACACCCACTGATCGATCCAGAAAAGTTTTCCTCGTGGAATAGAATGAGATCAAGTACGGCATGGGTCCTCCGATTCGTTGAAAACCTAAAAATAAAAGATCGAAATCAAAGAAGAAGAGGCTCGCTAAGTGTCGAAGAATACCACGAGGCGGAAAACTTACTCCTAAAATTGTCACAAAAGAGTAGTTTCCAAGAAGAGATCCGCAGGTTACGAAACAAAGAACTCCTGCAAAAGAATAGTCAACTTGTTTGTCTCAATCCATTTATAGATGAACAAGGTTTGCTACGAGTAAAAGGCAGAATCGACAACGCTTCTAACTTAGAAGAATCAACTAAACGTCCAATAATACTAAATCCAGAAAACAGAATAACGAAATTGATCATCCAACATTACCACGAAAAATCAGCTCATTGTGGTCAGGAACGAGTATTGAACGAACTGAGACAAAATTATTGGATTTTGAGAGGAAGAGCAGCTGTTAGAAAGTGTTGGTCTGACTGTGTAAAGTGCAAAATTAGACGAGCCAATCCAGAACCCCCTCTGATGGGATCACTTCCAGAACCACGTGTTTCCCAGAATGTTAGAAGTTTCGGAACGGCGGGGTTGGATTTTTTCGGACCTTTGTATGTAAAGATAGGCCGTCGAAAAGAGAAAAGATACGGACTATTATTTACGTGTTTCGCAACAAGAGCCATTCACTTGGAATTGACCGCAAGTTTGTCGGCTGATTCTACGATTATGGCCATTGACAGGATGGGATCAAGAAGGTATTTTCCAATAGAAATATTTTCCGACAACGGAACAGGATTTGTCGGAGCGAATAATGAGCGAATAAAGAAAAGCCATAAAAGAAATTAATGATGAAGTAGAGAAGAAATTAGCCTTCCGATGAATACAATGGATATTCAATCCAGCACTTGCTCCACACATGGGAGGTGTGTGGGAAAGACAGATTCCGTCGGTTAAGGTGATTTTGAAGTCCCTGCTAAAGGAAAGAACTACGAAAGAACCTCTTCTTTCGTAGTTCTTTCCTTTAGCAGGGACTTCAAAATCGACTTAACGTATTTTAGAACTTGATTCTGCGAAATAAAAAACATAGTAAATGGTCGCCCGCTTACGCATGTTTCCTTAGATCACGAAGACGACGAAGCTCTCACTCCAAATCATTTCCTAATCGGAAGAACCGACGCCCGCTCTCTATCGGCCAAGGGCGATAGAGTTTTGCGTAGGAGATCTGATGCTGAGAAAACAGCGGATCGCCCAAACCTTGGCTGATAGATTTTAGCAAAGATGGGTGAAAGAATATATGCCCACTCTAAACCACTCCGAATGGAGTTATCAATGTTATTTTGTTTCAAACGAGTTTGGGGCCGAACAACTGAAGCTACCATATTGTTTCTTATGTTATGCTCATCCCGAAGGTGCAGATATAATGGCTGTACGAGAACATATTTTTGTAAAAAGAAAATGCTTCCTTGTGCGTCCATCTAGTGTTGCTGCAGGAACGGAACACCCTCTTCCAAAGCGAAAGTATTAGCAACAAAGAGGATTGCAAGTTTGCGGATACATGTGGAGAGAATAATAAGAAGGTCAGAAAATCTAAATCTTTAAAACCATACCCTGTATTAACAAGGAATGCATATCTTATACTGACCATATCGTTACAGTAGGTTCTGATTTAATAAATATGCAGGGCGCTGTAAATAAATAACTTACTACTAGATACAAGATTCAATTCTAGTTTCAAACACATTTTCAATTAAGTGTTTAGTTAAAAAATAATCTATAGATTAAAAATAATCTATTGCATTAGCATGGACGAAGTATGGACCAATTTATTGCAACATGGTTTTCATGGACAGGATTTAAGTAACCTAATAAGTAAATTAATATAAGCCATATAACTTTGGGTCAACTTACTCGTTAGTTTGGTTACATTTTCCTGCTCTGCGTTTGTACTGAGTTATGAGATTTCGCACTCACGAGTCAGTGTTAGAGGCCGAAATGGAGAGAAAGGTTATACTGGCGGAACTAGCCAGGAAGGCGAAGGAGGAGGAGACAGTTATGGTTAATAGAAGGGAAGAGCAGGAGAGGAAGATCAGGGATGATGTCTTTAAAAAAAAACTACAGAAGCCAAATGAGAAGAAACAAGTTAGATATCGCTAAACCATTCATTATTATAGCGAAATTAGTCAACATACTTCTACGTCCATGAAAAGGCAAGATGCTTAAAAATCCTTGCGAGTAAACAAAGGCGATAACATCGACAAAGACTTCCAAAAACAAATTTCGTTAGAAACAACACATTGACCTCCTAGCCAGAAAAATGGAATTCTACGTTCTATCACGAAATAACTGGACATGTTAATAATAAGCGCCATCTCAACTTCTTTCGTCCAAATCAAGTACGATTTGCAGAACTAAATAAAGAAAACATTCAGCTTTCCAAGGATGGAAAAACAGGAGGTGGTGAAATTTGACAGGGTGGGTGAAGTTTTGACTTAAGAAAAACCTTGACCACGATTACAGTACCAACAAGCACATCATCCTGTTTCTGGCGAAGTAAATAAGTAAATAAACCGGTACAGTATGTACAAAACTTCACGAGAAAAATACAAAGAGTCGAGCAGTCACCAAGTCGACAACAAAGACCACTACTTTCTAAATGTTATGAAAAGCACAAATCATATTATCTCCATGTACATGTGTATAGCGGATCTTCGAAATGAAGAAATAAACAAGAGGACAAGATCTAAATTCATAAAAGAGTTTAAGAAAGCTGTTGCACTATACAACAATGGCAGACTTTTGATCATGGATGAGAGTGACGTTAGATTCAACAACAACAAAAAAAGTTTGCTCACCCAGTCAAAGCTCAGAAGCCAAGCAAGGAAGATTCACCATCACCAATGGAGATCTAGACCCCCCTTCTCCATTCTGGACTTGAGTTATTAAGGCACTGAATGGGAAAAAAAAAGTAAATTAATTCTTCAAGATATGAGAATAAGGGACTCGCTAGGAGATAGACTAATCGAACACGTATTTTCTTTTTAACCAAGAAGAACAAATTTTTGACCTGTGATGATTATTTTATACGATAATGATGAATTTATACATTATCTCTCGAAACATGAAGACTATTTATGTGAAAAATGCAGCGAATCTTTTCGATTTGAAGGAAAACCGCAATCTCACATAAGCAACGATTGCGTGACACTCACAGTCCATGTAAAAAAATGCGAGTAGATGAATTGAAACTTATGTTGACGTACCCAATAACGTCAACTGCGAAGAACTTTTAACAAAGCATTCTGATGGCGAAGGGAATACTTTTATTATGTGAGCGCTGTTCCGACAGCTACGAGGAGCTCAACGATCATGGATGTCATACATCCAACTGATGAGGAACTTAAGACCGAAAAAATCTAAGACTGAAAAAAAATCCCTTAAGCAAAGGAAAGCATTTTACTTGTACTCAATGTGATTTTCATCATAGACATTTGCACGTAGTAATGAACCAAGATCGCAGACCATACAGCATCCATTTTCAAGGCATCCCCTTCCCCTGCACCTCCGAAGTACAAGATTGTCTAACGCCCAGATCCAAGAGACTATTTACGTTTCTTGGTATCACTTTCGACAAATGGTTAACTTTTCTTCCGCATTTAGGAATCTGAAGCTGGTGTGCTCGAAATATTTAAATATTTTAGCCTATCTGTCGTCCACTCGTACGGGTGCAGATAGAGCTAGCATGGTTAACATTTATAGAGCTATAATAAATGTTATCAATCTACAGCTGTGTGTGAGAAGTTACTAGATTTATAGGGCTCTTGTTCGTTCTAAAATAGTACTAAGCGGTGTCCGGGAAGTAAATTGACAAAGCTCAAATTGCTTTTTTTTTTAAATGTTTAAATATGAAAAGGGCTTGATCACGTGCTATGCTATTAGCACGATGCACGTGCTACACATTCTTTTAATTCGCGATTTTATTCCATTAAAATTAGAAAAATGGGGCGAAGGGAAAATGAGCTGTTTGCGCAACGTGTTTACCATTACTACCAAACAGTGTGCAATGGCGGTGAAAAGAAAGCGGTGCAACACTTCGTTGAAGAAGGGAAATCACGCCAACTTTTAGGGCAGATAATTTCAATATGTGAGGCTTCCGGAAATACAAATTACAAGAAAATTCATGGACGTCGTTCACTGAAATCGTCTAACAAAATGGTTCGCAAGGTACGGAAGGCTTTCGGAAAAGACCCAAACACAAACGTTTGCATTGCAGCTAATAAATTCGGAATAAAAAAATAAACTGTTAGAGACATAAAAGTAGACAAGTTAGGTATTAAAGCTAGGGTAAAGAGAGTCGCTCCCAAGTACACAGGATCGCAAGAGAAACGTTCGAAAACGGCTCTCCGCAAACTGTATG
>JAQGBM010000237.1:0-15742 GCA_034698405.1 Symphylella vulgaris | reverse complement strand
TTTTTTAAGAATTCATCTAGCTGTACAACCCTGCAACCTTTGATATTGACATCATCAGAAGATTTAGGCTTGAAAGGCGGTCCAGCTTGGACTTCAGCTGTGGGAGGGCGGTAAACTGGGGGAAGGAGAGCATAGCAGTTACAGGTTCTGCAGTTACTTTTACCACATCTACCTTGTCTTAAGTCTATTTGGGGCTGTGGAGGCAAAGTTTGTGGAGGCAAATTTTGTACAGGCTGTGAGGGCAAAGTTTGTACTGGCTGTGGGGGCAAAGCTTGTACAGCAGGCTGTGGAGGCAAAGCTTGTACCGGTACAGGCTGTGGAGGCAAAGCTTCTACAGGCTGCGGAAGCAAAGCTTGTACAGGCCGCGGAGGCAAAGTTCGTGTCACAACTTCTTGAATCTTTAAGGGTATAGGTCCCATAGGTCCCGGTATTGGAGGCATAACAATTATATTTTTATGAATCACCCTTCTTGGAACTTTTGGAGGGAGTGTGTCTTGGAACTGGAACTGGAAGGGAATGGGAGGTCTGCGATTACGATGCGGTCTCCCAGACGATAAATCCACTTCAAGTTCTTCCGGATTAATTTTTCTTGTCACCCTTCTTGGAGCACGGGTTTTCTTCAACGGGGTCTGCGAAGGCGATGAGTGTTCTTGATTAACTTGTTCCGAACTTGTCTTAAATTTAGGAGTCAGCCTTTTACCTGATTTATGATTATTCAACAAACATTGTAATTGTCTTAGTTTTGAGGCCTTCATAAATTTCCCATGATATCTTGATGGAAGTGTCTTCCCTGTATTTGAGAAATTAAGTTGAATGTTTGTATCATTTTTTGTTTCCGTGGGCGCCGCCATGTTTGATTTGGAGTGTTGCCAGATTGACAGTTCCTCGCATCAAGCAGTGCAGTGTTGCAAAATTCAAGATCGATGAAAATTACGGTGTAACTTGTGTAAGAAAGAATGAAAATACTCAAAATAGTCTATCTACAAAGACGTCCTTGGTTAAACCAAGGCCAAGGGTTAAACCAATATCAGGGTTAAACCAAGTAACCAACCAAACAGACAAGCTAGGGGCCGGAAGGGGGTGCAAAGGGTAGACTATCTCAAAAATTGTATTAGACTCCTATACGCAAAACCAGAAAACTGAGTTTCTATCTATCTAACGCGAGAGAGAGCCACTGCGCGCGGAGTGTTCATTCATAGCAAGTTGCACCTTGAAATTACACCTTGATTCATAGGAGCAAAAGCGCTTTTGATAGGAGTGCATATGAACACACTTCTGGGATGGCGCAGCCCACGATTTGCCTGCACAGCATATTGTATTATACCTATCTATTTATCTAATCATCTACCGTATACTATATATCTTACAATTTTCTAAAGATTGACATGATAGAAAAGTCGCACCGCGCACGATCTTTAAAAAATTGTTAAAAATTGAAATAATTAGTTAGAGGGGTATACGGACAACGAAATTTGCTTAATTCTCTGTAGTTACTGTATTACTTTATTACGAAATTATAAGTAAAGCTTCTCCTGTGTAATGAGAGTTCAATGGGCTGGGAATACTAATTACAGCGTATAATTTATTTTTAGATGATAGAATTGAAAAGAAATCCCCAAGGGAGCGACAAGCGTCTCAGAACCACTTTCAAACCGTCAACAAGACGTCGCGATTCTGACGAAGGCGCAATTCAAGACAAAATTAAAAAATTGCAAGACGAAAATCAGAAATGGAGAAAAACTTTGAGAGAGGTGAATTAAATTATTTTTACTCTTATTTGTAAACAGATTTTTTTATATTTAATTTTTCTTTTTCCCTAGAGAGATTTGGAGTTACAGTCTTTGGTAAAGCAGCTTGGCGACAGCGCTCAAGAGGTTTTAGCTGCTGAATTAAGAAATTTGACGCCCATTCCCCGTCGCCAGGAAGGTAATAAGATGACAATAGAAAATAAAGTTTTTAATTAATTTAATTTAAGTGCTAAGGACATTTTACATTTACAACTACTATAAACCATTGAATTATTCATATTATTTACTTATACATTACTAGTTAAATCTCGATCGATAACGGATAAATTTTTATTTTTTTTTTAAAGAAGAAATTCAGTAGGGAGCAAATTCATAAATGGGGTAAAAATGCCACAATCTATGGTTCACGTGTAATGAAAAAAAAAAAAAAAAAAAATGCGCGTGACTATTACACGTGAACCATTATGATAGTCGGTGGCATTTTCCCCCATGCATGAATTTTCTCCCTATTTTTTTTATTAAAAATTTAACCGTTAGGCCTATCGACCAAGATTTAATAGTAGTTGTAAATGTATCTAGCACTTTAAATGGCTAAAATGTATTGATAAGATATATTTGTTTATTATTTATTCTCATGAGTCTCATAGTTATAATTTATAACTTTCTGAATTAAAAAATATATTTTTTACTCTGTGAATGAATATCCAGTTAATTAAATTTTATTTCTTAAATTAAATTAAATTTTTTTTACAAAAATATGCTACAGAGAAATTAGGCTAATTAAATAAAAAATATGCGGTAATAGTAATCATTCATTAATTTTGTTTAAAAAAATGAATAAAAAAAAAATTATAAAATTTAGTACGGTACCGGTACCGTAAGTTAATTTATTATAAATTTATTTTTAATATAATATAATAAATTTATTTTAAATTAAGTTAAAAATAATTAAATCAAGTACCTTGATTAAAATCAACGACTCAAATGTATTTAAGTCGTTGATTAAAATACTGTCAACAGTAATAAATTTAATATGAGCATATTTCTTTTTTAAGTAGACTCTTCGTATTACAAATAATTTAATAAAATCAAAAATACAAATAATAATCGAAAACTTTTATTTTCTAAAAAATATTTTTTTAGTTTTATTAATTTATTTTTAATAGTTAACAATAAAATAATTTTTATTATTAAAAAATGTTTAAATAAAATAAATTATAACTTAATTTATAAATTATTTCTCTCGACAGACTTATTATAATTTTAAAATATCTGATTTAATAATGTATTTTTGTGTTGTTTAAAAATTATTCTACCCCGGGTATATTTTTTTTTTAAATTACCGAAATGCAGTTAAACACTTAATTTTTAATAAAATAATAAACACATTTAGAGTTTTTTTTCTTTCTCTCTCTCTCACTAGATTATAGTTTTCAGAATTTTAAAATAAAATTGCGTGGGAGTGAGGATTACCGTAATTATTTTACTAATTATAATAATAATTAATTTTTTTATTAGGTGAATCAACAACAGAATATGATGAGATTATTTCCATGGTTTCTTCCACCTCTTCTCAAGATCGTGCTCAAACTGTTTTTACTACCTCAATTGGAGAGTAAGTTTACCTCTTTCTTAAAACAATAATGCATAATTATTACGGGTACAATAGTATAAAATTAAAGGTTCTTATTTCGAAATTTCCCGGGAAATAAAGAATCTACATTTTTTCCGATCTAATATCCTGGAAATTTTAACAAAATTGGGAAATATTGGAGACTGAAAAATTTCGGAAATTTTCAAAAAAAAAAAGAAAAAAGAAAATACAGAAAGTGGTTAATTTTTTTTTCTGGAAATTTCCCGAGAAATTTCACGGAAATTTCCGGGATCAAAAAATTCCTGAGAAAATTAGATTGGAAAAATTCCCGGAAAATTTCCTGGACTTCGTTTCCTAGTTCTTACTCGTTCGTAAAAAAAAAAAAAGGTAAAAAGTCCAACTTTTTTTAAGCAGGACAATGGAAGTTCAAAGAAGGGCTACCATAGATCATGGAGCTAGTTACGACAGGGGCGATAAACAGGGCTACAAACAGCTTAGTCAGCATGACCAGGATGAACCTGTACTGGCTGGGGGAGAGGATGACCCTGATGATTGCCAAGGTTCGATTCAAAGCATATAATAGGCATATTGTGCAAAAATTAATATTATTTTAAATAAATCTTATTTTAAATAAATCTTATTTTAAATATATTATAGTTTTCACAATTGATTCAATGGAACCGGAACTGAGACGAGCTCTTAGTTGGGGAAAGAAAGGCTATGCACCCATGAGAGAACAATCAGGTAGGCCTAATATTAGGCTTAAGTTCATATGATTTAATTAAAGGGAGAGTACGGAAAATTTTAAGCTAAAAATGAAACTTAATACATACCGTATAGTTAGTACGATACTTAACGGCGTATTATTTCGTTATCCGTACCTCTCTTTATTCTTGTAATTTTGATTTTTAACAATTTAATTGATTGCGCAGAAGTGTGTTAAAAATTTTTTCTTCTGCTTACTCGACAGTTAAAAGAGCAGATAGTTGTCCAATCGGGAACGTTGGGATTTAAACGTGCGGCTGTGCGACTTTTCGATTACATCAATCTTTAAAAATTAAGTTTTATTTTTAGCTTAATTTTCCGTACTCTCCCTGGCCTTTAAGCTTAAAAATGTAATTTTTGACCTACTGTAAACCTTCTAACATGATGGATAACAGCAAAGATTATTCCCCCCTTTGGATAACAGCTAGTATGTTTATAGATTCATGCTTCTAAATATTGTACCGTATTTAAAGTGTAGTAATTTTGGTATTTAAACTTTATTAAAAAATTTTATGCACCATGAAATAAATGTAAAATTTACTAGAGAAAATAGTCTCACATTTCTAAACTTTCCACCGTTGAGGGGGAAATACAAAAATTACGCAGGAAAAACTCTTCCAACTCTACTCAATACCTGGAGCCTATAATTATTTGTAACATAATTTTTGCATTTCCCCCTCTACTGTGGAAGGACAGTAGAGTTTAGAAATGTGATGAGTGTTTTAGATTCATCGCGGAAGGATATTTTATCTGCGCGTACTACCTGCGCGTTAGATTTTTATCAGAATTTAGGAATTTAGGTAGACTTTTATTTATTAGAAACCTAAATAATTTATCTTTATATCATTAATTGTATGTAAAAACAGAATTTTAAAGAATTATTTTTAACATTTAGATATGGTTGTATTTTCTCCCATTCCCCATTCCGAAGTGTCAGCCAGTGTTCAACAGCAAGTTGTTCAGAGGTGTGCTGCCAGAAGTTTACCAGACGTTGGCTCAAACAAACTTACATCGCCACTTCTCAGACGTTTAGCTCAGAATTTACCCATTTTTTCAGGAGAAGCTGGTTTTGCAACCGGGTCCTATCCCAGGCTTAAATGTGATATTGTGGAATATGTTTAATTAGATTTGAACTAGTTTGAACAATGTGTATAACATTTTACCGTACAAATTATTTTAATGTGCTGCAATAAGGGCTATACAGTTAATAGACTAGCTGCAGCACTATGTGTATAGATTTTTGTACAGTTAAGTATTATTAATAAAGATAAAAAAGTATTTAATAAACTTTTATGTGGCTTAGTTTCTTACTGTAAGCAAAAAAAAAATTAAGTTATAGGCCTATTCCTGAAAAAAAACCACTTAGATATCATTTTACATATTTAAAAGTTTAGTACTATTAACAGGTTAGTAGTAATTTCTGACTGAGTGTGACCAATGACCATGTATCATTTTTAAAAACATTTGACAGACTGGTCCAAAAATGAAATCGAGGTGTATGGTGTTTGAGTTGGTTTGAATATACCGCCATTAACTGCGCAGGCGCTAATATAATAGAACCTTCTGGAATTTGGAGGTGTGCTCTAGAGTTATTGCTCAATGTTGTGACGTCATGTATTATTTCAGACAAAATGGCGGACTACATGCAACGAAAATTATTTTGTTGCTGAAGTTGTGTTTATTAGGCGTAAAATGTGAATCCTAACGTTAATTTAAAGAATAGACAAGTAAAATAACAAGGTAAGTGTATGTTCAAACATATTTTAAACGTTTTTAATATATAACTATGATAAAAAAAATATACATTTTGTCATTTTCACGCCACACTGCGAAACGTTTGAGTAGTTGAAAATGAAAATTTGGTCCACATCATCTTACTTTGTTTCCTAGGTTATTATTTAACTTATTTGGGTGGTAGAAAATCTACTAATTAAGATAAAATTTATATTGAAGAAGGTAGTAGTTGTTTTTATGTAGACCCTAATGTAGAGATAACAGAATGATGTAACGGAAAGTTCATAGGCTAGCTGCCTATAAAGGGATTTAATTTGGTTTCAATTTCAAAATTAGGTCTTTGTCGGCCAGCCAGTTAAAAACGAAACTTAATTAAAAATTATATTAGTATATTTTTCACCAGGAAATCATTGAACAAATATGTTTAGAGTCGCCATACTAAAATATTTTCTGATTTCTCTGATTCTAGACTTCACTCAAAATGGAGGTGGCCAGCATAAAGGAGCCAGAAATGCTGGATAACCCAAAGGAAAATGATCAGGAGCCTGCTTCTGAGGTACCAAAGGAAGAAGAGGAGAATCCTGATAAGCTTAGGGAATCAGGAGCTAGTTCCCCCGATGCTAAATGTGCAATTTGTCTGGAAAGGCATCATAATAAATCATTTACAGATAGCTGTTTTCACCAGTTCTGTTTTACATGCTTACAGGAATGGTCAAAGGTATGTATCAGGAGTCCAGGACTGTAATAATTTAGGCTGTAGTCTAATATTTCAATTCCAGTGGTACCGGTATTATTATAATTATTTTAAAAGTTGAATCAAGTTTGTAACTGCTTTTAATTTAAAATTAGGCCGAATCTGGATACCATATTACCGCGCTTTACTCCCCATGGGGATTTACTCGGGTAACTCCTCATGTCTCATAGTTATATGAGGCAGAACAGAAAATTTAATTATGGTACTGTAATAAGATGTCATTACAGTTTTAAAACTTTATTTTGGTTCTACGACAACAAATGAAGTACATAAGGTACCGCAATATTTATTTGCACATTGTACAGTATGAATAGTCCACACATACTGTTAGTGTTACCGGTAGTTATTTGTACACACTACAGACACATGCCAGAAGGCACACTATCCAGAAGTTGGCGTTTCAGGTAACTCCCCATGTCTCGGTTGACTCCCTATGGGGGCTTATATGATACTGTTTATAATTTATTTAGGACCCAAAACAGCGATGTCTCATTTAACTCCCCATGGGGAGTAAAGCGCGGTAATACGGTATCACTTAAAAATGAGAGAAAAAGGCAATACGGTAAAATGGAGCATTGCATTTGGACTAGGCCCTATATTAATAGTCTTTTAATATGCTTTAAAATAGGCTAGGAGGCTAAATTTAATTAGTAATAAATAGCCTACATGCAGTAACATGCTACAGTACAAAAATTTTAATCTTCAAAGTTAAAATTGTTACATTTTCACTCAATAGCCTATGATTGCTTAAATAAAACTATGTAAAAGGTTTTTGTACTTAGATATAATTGGGCTCTTAAGCTGTGTAGGCCCTATTTAAATTTAAAGTTTATTTTTTTATAAAGAACAAGATAAACAAAACTGAATGGTGGGGGGAGGGGGCTGGGGAATGTGATCTTGAAACATTACGAGTAAGTTAGGCTTGGCCTTTTTTTTTTAGTTCTAAAGCAAATTAGGTATCTGACTATTTTGTAGGCTACTGAGTAGCCTATAATACAGTTCATTGAACTGGCTTGTTATGCCATGCACTAGGACTAGGGGTAGAAATAAGTGGAGAACCAGAGAACATATAAGTGATTTTTAAGTCCAATCCCAATATGGAAAAAGGCTTATATATGAAAGTGATAATTTTTATGAAAACTTTTGTCTAGCAGACAGATTACCCAGACTTGCCAGGATTGGCAAATTAGATGTTTTATTTAAAATAAAACATAGGTATTAGGCCTATGCTATTATCAATTCGTATCATAGGCTAATATATAGCCTTACTTACCTGTATTAAATTGTTTTATTACAGTAGTTTTAAGTTAACTTTTTAAAGTGGTGATTTAAAATGTGATGTATTAAAACACATTTCAAAATTGTTTTAAATAGGGCCTATGTTTAATTCTTTAAATTAATATCTATAGGCGATTAGGCATATTAAATTACTCATTAAAAAACTAAGCACCATATTTGCTAGGTGACAGTTAAGTCAACACGTAACTTGTTTAAAAAATTATTTTTTATTCTTAAATAAAATGGGCAAACAATATTATTATTTTCTTTTTAAAAAATTATTTGTATTTTAAAACTGCTAATTTTAAGTGCTAAACCTGGTTCCTGTGGGATTATTTATAAATTTATTTATTTATTAACCAAAAAATTATTCTGTTTTAGGTCAGACCAGTATGTCCTCTTTGCAAGCAACCCTTCAAGAAAATAATCCACAATGTCCGTTCACTCTCGGAATACGACCAGTACCTCCTAAAACCCGTTGAAGTACCTCCAGCCCCCTCTACATCCGGGTACCGAAATTTTAGGTACCGAACCACCATGGTCAACGGGAGAGCCCGCCGAACAAGATCTCAGGATTCAGGACTTCAGAGGTCTAGCAGTCGGGGCAGCAACGTCAGAGAATTTAGCATGCTCCACAGGACAGTTAGCATGCAATTTCGCCGCCAAATTTATAGAAATGGAATGTGGGTTCGTCCCCCCCAAGACACCCGATTTCGGGAAACTTCTGCCGAATTCTATCGCAACAATAGTGCTTGCACCCACCGCCTAATCCCATGGGTTAATCGGGAATTGTGCGCCCTCCTATATGAACATGACAGTCAGGTTGCATTTGCACTTGAACTTATCATGTCCCTAATTACAAGATTCGATATTTTAAGTCCCGAATTTAGGCAACACGTACTTCCATACCTCATGGATAACACGGACCATTTTATCCACGAGTTCTATTACTTTGCCCGGTCCCCACATGACATGTCTGACTATGATACCCAATCTTCCTATCAGATTAGACCTCTTTTGGTCGATGAATTAGAGAGTTCTAGCGATTCTGATGATGATGATGTAATGGTTTTAATGCCCTCAAGGTCCCCCAGTCCCGAAATAAATGTTGAAGATGAGGGGCCCAATGAAGCAGATAGGCCTAATCCCCATTCCTTTCGCTTTAGCATCACCCCTAATGCCGAATTAGCCCGTCGTAGCGTAGCCCTTGAAAACATTAAAGTATTTTTAAACCGATACAATAGGGTCATGCCACCATTTATAAGGCCCGATTCTCCGGTAGCAGGGCCTTCTGGGTACTCTAGCTCAGCCGGGAATTCGGGTTCAATGGCCCAACCCCACGATTCTAGCGATTCCGACCCTGAAGGATGCGTTTGTGTGGGTTATGTTAAGCCCGTTAAGGAAAGAACCCCTGAAGTAATAGATTTGTCTTCGGATAGCGATGAGTTGCTTGAAGTGGGGGAAGAGCCTACGCCCCAAAATGGCGACAACGAGGTTGCATCATCCCCTCCAAGGTATGCAACGCGTTCTTCAACTTCTTCAAATAGACTGAGCAGCGTAATAGCAATCCCTAAGAGGGAAAGGAGTAACAGTAGCCATTCCTGGATGTTCAGTACAGACAGTTCAGACAGTGAAAGTGAACATGAACGTAAAAGGAAACGCAGGAAGCGAAAAAAGCGCTCGAAACGCAAGCATAAACACCATAGAAGCACCCCCGAAGATAAGCAACGACGTAAGAGTAAGGACTCTGATTCTAGTAGCAAAAAGCATAAAGATAAATCAAGCAAACGTAGTAGTAGTAAGCGATAACAGTACGTATCAACAAATCTGCCAAAAAAAAATTGTATGCATTATCAAAGAAGGTGTAGAGTTTTAAGTAAAATAATGGTCGCAGTTATTCCTAATGGCACCTCAAATTGTGAGTAGAGAACTAACTGAGGAACTAAGTTACTTATCACTCTAAGAGGACGCTTTACTCCCACGAATTTTTCGTGACTAGGTTTTGACTACTCTTTGACTGAAAAAATCTCCCCTATCGACAAGAATAGGAAACTAAACGAGTCAAACAAGGGGGAATCTAAAAATTATGTCAGAAAAAGTGTCTCCTGTATCTTATCAATGCCTAATGGGCATTCAATGAATGTCTAAGACTAATAATTTACTGAGAGGGCGTTACTGTTAAGTTGTATTGTTGAGTGGGTTGTTCCAAACTTCCTATACGTTCAGGGATCCAATTAACTATTTTTTGTCCATTTATAATATTTTTCCATCATACAGTATTTTCATTTACTGTATCATTCATGTATGAAACTATTATACACAACTTTTTTTTTTAACTTGTCGTAATTTAAATTTGTCGTTGTGATTAGAGATTGGTCCCTGCTTTTTTTCTGGTTGTTTTGTTTCGATTTTGTGCGAGTTCTAACGCGCTAGAGGCGTTTGAATCGCTTTTCAAATAGACTTTTTTTTCATGTTGCTGACATGTAGCAAGTTGGGTAGGGCTTGACCGATATATCGGCATCGGCGCCGATTGTTCAGTTTTTCACCTATCGGCATCAGCAAAAATGTATGCCGATAGAAAATTGTCATAAAAAGGTCATATTTTTAATTTTTGCATTTGCAACGTAAATTTTTTACATTTGCAACGTTTTTTTTCTTCAAATTTTGTTTGTGCTCTGCTTTCATTATTATTTCGTGTGATAATTTAAATAAGAAGTTTTAAGGGCCGTATTCCTAATATCCACTCAAAAACTGCACTAAAGTAGAGCTTTGGGTGAAGTGTGTAATGCTTTACCATTACAGTACATACTTCACTCAAAAGCTCTACTTTAGTACAGCTTTGAGTGTGAGTGGAATACGGCCACGCAAAATGTGAGTAATAACTTATTCCCAATTTCTGATTTGTTTAACATGTTAAACCGAGGTAAAACGTATAAAAATTGGTATTTTTAAGTATCGGCATCGATCGAGCACTAAAGTTGGGCGTTCCCTTAAAGTGATAATAATATGTCATAGTCCGAAAAAAACTTCAAAATATTTTCAGGAAAACTACCCCTTTATAATCGTAATCCCGATGAAAATTTTCGGACAATTTACTAAAAAAAGAATCCGGAAAAATACCTCCCGAAAATTGGGGTACGAATACAATAAACCAATAGTTTTCGGTACCGTAGCCTATAATAATTATATAGGCTACCGAAAACTATTGGTTTATTGTATTCGTACCCCAGTGAAAATTTCCGGGTCCAACTTTCCATAAAAATCCGAAAAATTAACTCGGAAGTTTGAGTACTCACAAATTTACGAGTCAAAAGTGAAACTTTGAGGTTACCATTAGGAATACGACACTGTAAAGAGAACAAATCTAACTAAAGGGTACCAAATTTAAGTTTAAAAGGAATATGGCATTAACTAGAATAAGTCCTAACCTAACTTACTGCAAATCCCTAGAAAGATCTGAGGTTGAATTACGGTTTAAAAGTGATTACAGTATTTAAAAACGTATTCCAAAATGAAACATAGCCTACTTATTGCCTCAGTGATAAACTGATAATACTATAGACTATGAGGTACCAGTACTTTTTCTTAGGGTTTATAGGTTACTGGGTAAACTTAAATTTGGTACCGGACGTACTAAGTTGAATGAAATTCATTCCATAATAAATTGATAAGATTCCATTGATAGCATTAATATGAAAAACCATATTATAACTTTATACTGTAATATAAATTTATATCCTAAAATAATTATTGTATTAATTAGTCTACAATATAAATTATTTAATTGGGATTTTTCTGTGGTTTTTTAAAGTGAACTTAATCCCAATTTTAAAAATGATTTAAATTGGGCCATTATTGCTCATTAATACTAAAGAAAGCGTGGTCAATTGGACTTTAGGTAAAACGCAAACTTTAGTACTAACTCTTATGTAAAAAAAATACTATGTTATCTGTTATTATTTTTGAGTTTTCAACCAAACCCATTGTTTTATTATTATAATTTTGAATTATTGATGATTATACAGAATAATAAAACTTGCAAACTGCTGATAAATCTTGAATAAGCCTGAATAATTTAAGATGAATAACAATTTTAGACTATGAATAGATATTCCTTTGGTTAGCTATGTTAGAAAAAATAGTATTTTTTAGAAAATTAATTTATTTTTGAGGCCATGCCAATGATTTTGTAGCTAATACATTCGGCTAACAGATCTCGAAGTTTGTGGGTTTTTCAAATGCGAGGTGGGTAAGAATAAGTTTTGGAATGAGAAAATTCCATGAACGGCGGCTCTTTCTTAGCTTAGACTAAGGTCTCCACCCAGTACATCCCCTTGTTATCTGCGCATAAAATAGTCGGTGTTTAGTCTCAGTAGTATAAATTATGTCTGTATGGCGGACAATTTCCACTAAAATTTATTACCAAAAATGTAAAGAAAAATACTCGGCCGATTTTCATAATTAATTTTTTTAAATAGCCTACCAACATTAATAGAAAAATACGGTATTAAAAAAAAATTTAATTTAGCTAGTTTTTTCTACAATTTTTAAGATAAAAAATTATAGGCCCTAGTACTCCGTATTATTTTTATAAAATTAAATTTTTTTAAATATTTTAAAATTAATATTAAAAAATTAATAAATATTACAAGAATAAGTAATTAAATACCGGTAAATTAATTATTATAAAATGTAATAATATAAAAAATAAGTATTAATATAAAAGAAATAATTGGGCTATTAAATTATAAATAATATTAATTATAAAATGTTTATTTCTAAATTTTGCACCATTTGTCTTTAAACATTTATTAATTAAAAAACTAAAAGAAAAAATATATAAATAATATTTGTTAAAACTAATGTGATTACCGGTAAATTTTTCTACAAATAAAATACCCGGTATTTAAAAAATAAAATAAAATACCGGTAATGAAAATAGATTGAGTATTTTTCCAATTCCAATTTTAAGTAAAATTTAGCCTAAAATAAAATAATTTAATTAGGTACCTAGTCCGTACCTGTCAAGTTTCAACATATAAGTTTAATAGAAGTACCTCTTAACTTAGATACTAAACCTTGGATTGCGATTGGTACGATCATAATTATATGGAATTTGAACCTAATAATCCATATGACATCAAGTGTGACATTTGCGTCCAGCGATGAATAACACCTTAAAAATTAGGACAATATTACGTAGTCTAGGTATGGCATGAACGGCCTTGAAATGAATGCCGATATGAATAATAAACTCAAGTTTATTGTACCACCGCTTCAAGAGTCATATGAAACATTTATATCGGACCATATAAGACTCTGGGTATAATAAGTTAATACTGCAAAGGTATAACCCGAAGGACCGTCAATTTGTATCGATCATATAGAGAACTGCGATTTTCGAAGGGCAATTGTTTTCAAGGCAAAGCTGTTGTTACTTCGCAACCAGTGAGAAAATTTTGGCCATATACATTCAGCTTCCAATCGATGTCGTGTAGCACATGGTTATCTCAGTGGCCTTCTCTCTGCTCTCTACGGGCTACGGCACCTACCCATCCGCCGAATATAGAGAGAAACTTGTGAATAGCAGCCTGAAAGAAAGATGGGTATGGGTTTAACTATTAGAGTGGGTATGGGTATGGGCTGAAATAATGATTATAATATATTTTAGGAATTCGCATACCAACCCCGAGCAAATGAATGAAAACTTTATTTTGATTACTAAGGGAGTTGGATCATGAATCAAAAATTACAAGAAAATTGTGAAATTTTTTCCGATGACTAAACTCTTCTGATGAGATTTTCGGTTTAAAAGAGTTACGTCACCGAAGAAATTCCGGAGATTTTTAGGTTCTAAAGTTGCATAAAATATTCGCGATTCCATAGAAATCTATGTAATACAAATTTCTGGGCTTCTATCTCCCTAATTTCTTCGGTGACCGGACATTTTTAAAATGAAATCTCATAAGAAGGGTTTACTCTATTAAGTTAGAATAAAAATTGCCAACTTTCTTGATACTTTTATTTTTAACATAGGATATTCTATAGGCTACCACCCGGTCATTCGCGATGCTACGCCTTTAAAATATTAATGTTTAGGATTATAGGTCATAAATTATGACCTATAATCCTAAACATTAATATGGCACCAGAAAGAAATTATGACTCATAATTTCTTTCTGGCTCCACGGTCAAATACAGACGAATCCCAGTTAGTAGGAATTTTAGGTTCGAGAAAATTCTTAAGCTGCGGTGCTTTCGGACGAGAGTAATTTAAAATATTTTGAATTAAGTTATTGGAAAATTTAAAAGTGTGGGCATCTCTAAAAATTATTTAGCTTACATTATAAATCTTAGTGTGTACAATGTTCCCCCTTTCATGATGCATTTCGAATTTTTCAAAAATTCCACTCCCCCCGAAACAGCTCACTCTGACGTCATCATGAATCCAGAAATTCCGGAGATACGAGGCTCTGAAATTTGTATAGGTTTCTATGGAAAAACCTATAAATTTAGAACATAAAATTTTATTACAAAAATTTAATGAGACAGAAATGTTTGAATTTTTTTCCTAGGATAGACAAAATTCTTCTGGTGAAATTTCCATTTGAAAAATGTGGATCAACTTTGGGGTTCCGGAGATCTGAAGTTTGCATACCGTATTACCTCACTATGAGCGGCATGCCGGTTAAAACGAGGGAGCCCAGAATTTACATTTCGACTAGCTGGTAAAAACCGGCATGCCGGTTACCCCGGGGTATAACCGGCATGTCGGTTTCTCTCGGGTGAATAGGGAGGTTTTTTTTATTAAAATACCATGGTTATAATACGTACCGGTATGCAACAGTCAAATACGCATATTATTTCAAGTTTTATAATACGTATTAGATAACTTTTACAGTATAAATTAATTATTTTATTAAAATAATTAACATATATTTATTAGCCTATGGGATAAATTAGTTTGGGAAAAAACCGGCATGCCGGTTTACCCCGGGGTTTCCGGCATGCTGGTCTCCCTCGTTTTAAGACAGCATGCCGCTCATAGTGAGGTAATACGTACGAGTATGTATTTTAATATTTTTAAAGTAAAAAAAAAAGAAAAAAAAATTGAATGCACGCGCCTTTATTTTTTTTGAGAAAAAACTGTAGCTCATGATCTTTTTAAAAAAATTATTTAATAATTGAGCTTTCCTACGGTATATTTTCTGTATTAAATACCGTAGCTGACGTCAAGAAAGACGAAGGAGACGTTAAAAGCATCCGTAGCTTGTGAATCACAGAAAATGACCCAAATTTCGTTGTGGGTATTCCGCATGAACTGAGTATTCCATGTGTACAGGCTGGAAATTTCATTGTTAAAAATAAAAGTATCAAGAAAGTTGTAATTTTTTTTTCCTGGTGATGATGATAAGAGTAAATTATCCAAGAAATTCCGGATATTTTAGCTTCTTTAGTTGGTAAAATATTGTTGAAAGAATTTTTTTCCCCCTTTGTAGCCGAAGTGGAACAGATGGGTTCCAAGATTCAAAGTGCCAAAACTTTTGACGTTCACGTGGTTTCCGAGGATTTTCTGGAAGCTATTGGTCTCGACAGCGCCAATATCGTTGATCTGATCAAGGAAAAATCAATCGCTGATTGGGGAAGTGAGGTAAATATTCTCATTTTTCTCGGTCGCAGTTATTAAAGTGTTGGAATCTCCAAAAAAAAGTTTATTTATCTTACATTAATTTGTTTTAATTATTTTTTTAAAATTCTTTATAATTTTGGCATCCCTAAAACGCGCCTCTGCATACTAAAGTCAGTGTCAAGTCAAGATGAATAAAAAATCGCGGGAAAATTTTGTAATTTTTTGGATTTTTGCACGTT
>JAQGBM010000236.1:0-15747 GCA_034698405.1 Symphylella vulgaris | reverse complement strand
TGAGGTGTCATTTTAATGTATTTTTTCATGCTGAATCGATGTCCTAATAGACGTCAAAGCGATATTTTGCTTCCTTCGGGTCAAAATGTAGGTATTTGTAAAATATGGGGTCATGATGACGTCATATCTCGAAAACCTCCCAGCTTTGAGCGAGCAAACAAGCAAAAATGGATTCAGGAGGTCCGATTACATAAAAAAAACTTTGTTTGCCTTCCTCCCACACTCGGTACAGAAATCGATAGATAGCCCATGGTCTATTACCTTTGCTAACTTTACACTCTCCATAAGAACAGTCAGTGGCGTATCCAGCAATGGGCACGAGCGGGCACTTGCCCGTCCTGCCATTTTATGTGCCCACTGTGCCCGACTCATTGCCCTATCCCTTAATTTTGCCCTTGTGAAATATTAAAAAATCTTAGTCTAAATTTCATTACGTATTTTACTTTATTCGGTATTAAAAAATTAATATTAAACTACATCTTTTATCTACATAATCTACTACACTCCTACAGGTAACAAAAATATTATTTACGTAAATTTTCTAGGACTGGAGCCTGGAGGTATCACCCATTACCGTCATAATTAACTTATATAATTATTGCAATTAGCGCAGTCGCGTGATAAGGTGCAACTTGGTGCAACTGACTAACTGAGTGACAACAACCCGGGATTTCTGATTCTGATCTAATAATCTTTGCTGCCTTGGCTCAGAGCAGTAAATAACGTTCTTTCTTTTATAAGGTGCATTTTCTGGCAGTGGTGGTCTGCCCAACATTACTGGTAGATCCATATTAAACAGCTGTTATTTAAACTCTTGATTAAACCATTAAACCAACATTACGACCGACGATATTATCAGAAGCACATACGGTAACACATAGTGTGTTATTTTCTCCTGATATTATGATGCAAGCCAAATGTCAACAAAAGCGCGGTCTTCAGTTCAATGCAAGAAAGTGTATGCAGCAAGAGAAAAAGTGATGTACCCATAAAATTAGCTGTGTATACGCGATATCACATGGGGTTGCTTGTCCTTTGGTGCTACGCACTTCTCGTGTTTTTATTTTTTGTGAATTTTATATATTTTTCAGTCACTTTTACATTTGAAAAAAGATCAGCTTGAACTGATTGAAAATTCGGTAGAAGTATACTTTTTTTACGGGAGCGAAAAAATTTTTTTTTGTCTAGCCGCTAACACATCTGCAGGAGGAGAAAAATATAACCATTGAATTAGAGGGGAGAAGGAAGTGAAGGTCTCATAGCCGTGGTATGGGAGAGAACGTGACCATCACTGTTTTTGAGTTCAGTGGTGACCATGCACAGTTCATGTGGCTGCCATATTCCCAAAGATGATTGAAAATGCGTGCTGTTGGAGAAGAGAGCGCGCGCTCGCTGGCGCCATATTCCCTCCTCACAATAGAAAATGCATAGATGGAGAGAAAAAAGAGCATGGTCACGCTGACTTTCACTTCCTTCTCACCTCTAATTCAATGCTAACATAATGCCCCTGCTGGTGTTAACTGTCAAAAGATTCATGTTTTCCCTGGCCCTTTAATTTATCCAAACAGGGAGAACTCCAACTCAAAAGTGCCACCGCTATCATATTAAATCTGAAGCCCCCTTGGGATCTGAATCAAATCCCTGGATATTTACCTGGATTCAAAACCCAAGGGGGATTTCCCATTCAATATGAAGTCCCATTGGCATTAAACACAAAGTTAAAGGGACCAGCTAAAGTGTTATTATAGGTTAAAAGGAATTTCCCGTGCAAGTTTACCCAAGGTAATACAAGCACCCTGTAGCTTCACTTAGGTTCATAGCATATTTTCCTGTATACACAACTTAATCTCCATATAATATATACGAATATAAAATAGACGTTAAACATTTCCCGGTCCTTTAAAAACAGTATAAAGGTAGCTAGAGTACAACATCCCTTTTATACTCTCTTGCATTTCTTACTTGTCGCCATGGAAACAATTCGAAAAGAAAAAATATATAGGCCTATACATTCGCGTAAAGTCTGTGCAACGCTGAATTCAATTAAATAATACACGTAATTAAATTTTGCCTTCTTATCTTCAAAAATAAATATTCTTAACAAAGATTGCCTATACCCCTATACTCGGTATAAGAGTTGAAATGTTATACGTACCGGGGTATACGGTATATACGGTACCGGTATGTCTATACGTTTGCAGATTCTGAAAATTATATGAAAGTTATGTATAACACAGTTATAAGAAGCTGCAAATACTTTTGCAATTAATAGCCAAAAAGTACGGAGTATTCTACCTCATATAGAAATCAATATAATTCATTATTCATAATCATACATAGCATAGCTATAGTGACTGTACAGTAATAAGTTTTAGATAGGACCTTTTTAAAATATCATAGTGTGGGTTTATTTAAATCAAGGATTTACGTAAAAATAATTTTGATTTATACCGCTATTTTAATTAAATTTAATCACAAATTATAAAATTTTTTTAAAATAGGCCCGATTCAGAAAACATGCTTATAGCGAAAATAGAGAAAAAATACGCTACTAATGCTCTTTTCCTGGCCTGGTGTGTGTGTGTATAAAAATGAAAGCTATAGCATTAGTGGCGTATTATTTCTTTATTTGTGCTTAGCGCGTTTGTGAATCTTCCCCAATATTAATAAAAATTCGATTTAAATATATATATTAACTACAGACTTTTACAGGTTAAAACTAACTAAAATAACTCATTCATTAAATTTTTGATTGTCATATATCATATATCATATCCTTTTTTTAAAATTATTATTTTAAAAAAAGGATAAAATTTGTTTTCCAAACTATTACAGTGCGGTAGACTTTCCCAGATCCGTATTACGGCATTCCCCATGTTTCTGTGATTTATCAATTTGTGATGAGCTAGACTTAAGTTAAACGAGCTTTGACAATCTAAAATTGTGTAGCCTCCTAAATTTATTATTATTTTGTTTCATTACAGGTCCACTTTACCTGGATGTTCAATAATTCTTCCGCAGAACTTAAACACATGGATCTAAGCAGGGGTAAATTCATCTCAGAAGGAATCGTGAGCACTCTAACCTACGTTCCTCGATCCGAACAAGACTACGGATCCGTTATATGCTCTTCCCGGAATTCGGTGGGAATCCAGGCCGACCCTTGCATCTTTTATATTATTCCTGCAGGTAAACAACAATTTTCTAAACATATTTTTCCTAAAATTTTGCCTTTCTTGTAACCTCCTTTCTTTCTGGCCTGAATTCCTGATGTTCTGCTAACCTTCCATCAACCTAAGTCCACCGCCATATTGGTAGGGAACATTTTAGGGTTACACTATGGCTTAGTAAGCACTTCCCCTGCTAAGTTATCAAGCGCCATTTTGTGTAAAAGCTGCATTTTTCTCCTACTTTACTCGTTCCAATTAATAGGGTATAAAACTCAAAGCTAATATTACAGATGGCGTTGCGAGCGAACGAGGAGATTTAACATTACCGCTATGACCGGAGCAGGACCGCAGTTAAGATGATGAACATGCGCATTTCACAGCACATTAACCGGATCGCTCACTGCGCATGATGTCACGTGCCCAGTTTTATACCCTATTATGTTGTTTTTGCAAAATACGGAGTACTTCTAAAACTTTTTTTATTTCGAAATACCAAATAAAAACACATTTTTTCTTGTCTATAATTAGATTAAGATAGAATAAGATCCTGGTTTTCTCTCGATTCAGCATAAAGGATAAAGAATTATTGTCTTACGCGCATAACTTAAGCCTACTTTTTTCTTCTCTTTTCTTTATTTTCGCCGAGTCCTTTTAATAATGAAACGTGCCGCGCTTATTCCGAAACCAGTGAAGAAAGCGCGCAGTAATCCCCAGGTAATTACAGTCACCTACTCCTGTAGAGTATATAGGCATATATATCTCACCGATTGATCCGATATATTCCTCGTACCATCTGCCGTTATAATATCCTGAATCTTCTTCTTCCCTCTCTCTATCTCATAATAGGAAGCAGCAGCAATCTCAAAATATGTTTCCCATAATTCAATGATAAAATTCGCTGTTGGTAGAAAATGATACAAAATTATGGGCGCCCTCGTAAAAAAAGAAGAATTTATTATAATAACTAGCTTGAACAGGAAAATCCTATATTCCCATAATGTATCCAACACTTTAATTAACCTGCGATAGGATATCCTACCAAAAATGTTAATTAAGTTATTATATCAGTTTAATACAACTATTAGGAGCCTATACTTATTTGTTAGCAAAAAAAAGGTCACCAGCAAGTTTAAAAAAACATCTGTTTATGGTCCGATTTTGAGGTGTGCATGACCAATGACCATCATAAGTTAAATCAACTCTATGAGAGAAACTTAATGAATTCATCACAGACCCGAATACCGTAGTAAGCAATGGATCTGGAAAACTGCTTTACAGAATATCTAGATTATGACATTTATGATTTTTCCAAAAAATACGTTAGTTAACAAAAAATTACTTTTATGGCAGATTGTACCAAAGTGAGTTAAATTTTAAACCAGCAGGTTTAAATTGGTCACGTGCTCCGTGATTGGTTAATCAGTGATTTTAACTATATAGCTGATTTAACTGTCTTTGCGTGCACCTCACGCTTTGTGCATGTTTCCAATTTTGACATATTAAACTAAGTTAATCCTCTCGATGAAAGGGGAAACTAAAAAAATTCATTAGCAACTTGATCCGACCGAAAGTGATGTCACAAAGTATACCTAAAGTAGCCTAAAACTAAATTTTAAGAAAAGCGAGCTTACCGATTGTACGTAATAAATTATTAATAATAACGCGTACCATACCCCCCCCCCCCCCGCCCCCACATTTTTTAAACTTCATACAAAACCTTTAAAATCTTTTTATAAGTAACATAAGCTTCAACAAACACAAAAATAGGGCCCTAAAATACTTCAAAAGAAAGATGAGAACACAATAATATCAAGGATCGAGGTTAGATTCAAAATATTCCTCCATGAGAACAAGTACTTTGTGAACAAAGAATGAGAAATCTGCACTCGTACATACTCAACCGCAAAAATATTTTTTCGACGTAGTTGAGAAAATACCATTTTTAAAAGATTTCACGTAACCTATTATTGAATTAAATTCGTTCTGAAAACTGTAAAGAAGAAAAAAACTCAACATTTCTAAGATATTATAAAAGACGCGGAAACTCGTGCTACTCTTATACGTATACAATCTTTCCCCTTCATCTCCGTATACGAACTCGTACATACGAATTTTTATCGATTGTAACGTCGCAGCACAAAACTGCATTGATCTCTCTCTCTCTCTCTTCGTCATAACAGGTAAAATCTTCAAATTGAAAAATACACCTAGTACTAGTGCATGTGTATGTGGGTTCTGAGGTCTTATATTTCTTTAAATCCCAGTACGGGATCAAGTTTCCACAGAGACCCCCGGTAATCCTTTTTCGATATGTATTTCGGAAACGAACGAATTATAAATAAGTTTGTCAATGCATATATCGTCGACAAAACAACAAAGACTTTATATATGCAAGATTTTTATTTTTATTTTATTTAAAAAAAATACTGTTTTATGTAAATTCAAATTTGTTTTCGTTTCTTCGTAATTTTACTAAGTAGGCTACTATACTCGGTATATCTTTTCTTTCGAGATTATATCAATGCAATATTATAATTTTTGAGACCTTCTCGATGTGCTTACCACGATAATCATTATCATCATGGTTTATGGTTATATACCATGCAGGGAAAGTGAACATCCAATAATTATTGCTTTGCCCCTTCTAAATATCGCATTGATTTGAAAACTACCTCCTTATTAGTATATTTGGCTCCTCCGTATCACATATCTGTAATGTTGGAAAGCCTATCCTATTGCTGTGAGGGGGTAGATTTACGTTTATCGTAAAAATAAAACTTAATTCTTTGAAAATTTTAACAAGTATCATCTATCATCATCTGGATGCGTTGATTTTGCTTTGCAGCGCTCAACTATATCTTCGCTTCTCACAAACTGTCTCCATTTTACCCTATTGCCAGCCATTTTTCTAGCTTCATCCCATGATCATGGGAAATGATCATTCATCCTGGTATTTCTTGACATTTCTTCCACCTATTGACTCCTGATATCATTCTTAACAAGTATACCCTATGTAATATTATAAGAAGTATATGCGTTCATTTTCATAATCTTTTCGCTAAAGTTGGGTTGGCCCTTTTTAAGTGTAGTACTCCATTCTTCTTCTCTCTTACCTAGGTTATTTCAGGTCCTTTCTGTTATATTATCAAGTCCTAACTCTTAAAATCATTCTTCCTTATGAGATTCAATAAAAAAAACTCCTTGAACATGCTAGATCCCCCGAAGTAAATTCTACTGAATTCTATGCATCTATTTTTATTCTGTTTGAAGTGCTTCATAGCCTATATTCTCTTCCAAAAGCTTTCTACGAATACTTAAGTGTAATTTTAAAAACATGTAAACTTACTGCATTCGATCAACTAACAAACCTTTCCAGGAATACTCCTTAGCCTATAGATTTTATTAAACTACCAGCATGTCATTAATAATTTTTCTATAGAGTAAAATAAAATACAAAGTAAATAAACAAGATGTAATAGTCACAGTAAACTACCAGCATTCGACAACTAAATCTTAACTCGTTAGGCCTAATAACTGCTAAAATAGTTACTATGTGAGGAGTTAGCGACGCCATATTGAATTGTGTAAAAGTTAGTTATAAAACGAAGAGAGAGTATTATTATTTTAAGACTTTAGCAAGAATACTGAGACCCTTTTTCATTTATAAAAATAAGCAAAGAAAAGAGAAGAAAGCAGGTTAACTTGTGTAATCAATTTAAACGTGTTTACACTGCATGTGGTAAGTAGATTAATGAAGTCTCCCACAGTCTGACTCAACCTACAATATCGAAGTAAAAAGGAGATAAAAAGAAATAATAGCTTAAGATCCCGGGGAAACTTGTTATACCATGTGTCACAAGGTGTAAAAAAAAAGGTTTCCACAAAGTAACTTAAAGAAAAAATGCAGAAAACGTGGCTGCAAGATATAATGAGAATAGCCTTTTCCCCCAAACGTATAATCAGATATTACTGTACTGTTACAGAAAACCGCTTGGTCGCACAAATAATCAGACTTCTCACGAGTGTAATAATACTTTTCAGAAGAATAGGGGAAAAAAACTAAAGTTGCTATACAGTAGATTGATACGAGTTGAAGTTTAATTATACTTTGGGATCAATTCAATGATACGGTGTTTGATTGCTTTTATTTTATTTAAAAATCTATTTTAGTTCATTCTAAACTAATACCCTGCATTTTTGATGCAAAGTAGCGAGTAATAGGATTTTAAAATAATGTAAGATTTAACCTATTATAACTAATTCAGCATTTTTATAATTTAACAAAACTTCATTACGATTTTAATTCACAAAATAAAAATATAATTATTTACGAAATAAAAATCTTGTTAGCAAACTCAAGAATAAGGATATTATACATTTTTTTTAATGATTATATTTCCTTAAGAGTATAAGTTATAAAACTTTGTTAATTAGATGTTTTAAACATAATATGTTACAAACATAAATCTCTATAACTTATATACCAAGAGTATATAATAAGGAGTGCGTTACTGTCCATTGCCTCTGTATAGTGAGATGACGCCGAAATTCAAGTAATTCTCTTTCATTCCGTCCGAGGGCGTTCTATGTTAAAATATAGCACAAGCATATTCGCGCGCTCGCAGCGCCAAGAAATCCCGCATAGCGGTGAATTAGGAAAGAACTTGAATTTCGGTATACCGGTACAAGTTTCTGCAGTAACACACTCCTTGATTATACTCCTGCTTATACTAACTTTTATTGTCTGATTTTATGTATGTTATACACCGGCATCATACACTTCAGCTAACTTATAAGTTAGGAACACGCTAAAATTATGTGTCATAAATTCTGTAACGTATAACTGTTTATCAAGAAAACTAGGTCTTCGAATATTTTCTAAACAAAAAAAGAATATAACTAACAACATTCTTTCGATTTGTTGCGGCTGAATTCCTTTATAAAAAAAAAGCAAGAAGTCCTATGTGGTAAGAAAGAGCGTGACCACCTTCTCGAGTCCTTTTTTTCCCCATCGGCTTTGACTTCGGCGAGGCCAGATGGGAGGGGGTATTATTACAAACGTCAACCGTTATTTATGATAAACAGGTATAGAAGACACTATATAATATTACCGTCCCTCTCTATTTCTTCTTTATATTGCTTTTTTTACGCGTTGCCCCGGCAACAAGAAAGTTATGCTGGGGGTATAAATTATATAAATGCAAAAGGAAAATATGTCTCGAATGATAAAGAAAATATAAGTTATAGGAAATATATTGGATTCGATTTTTTTTTTTGTATAGGGCCACCGGATCCGTTACAAAACTGCACCATTGTGAACCAGACCGAAGATTCGCTTCACGTAGAGTGTACCGAAGGATTTGATGGAGGATTGCCCCAATTGTTTTACATGGAAGTCTACGATGGAACAACGCATCACGTAAGTTAACTTACTATAAGGACCATAGAGAACTTATGTTTAGACATAAAGCTTGTACTGAGTGGCCCCCAAAAAAAACTTGCCACAAAAATTTTCTAAGTCCGTTCATCTATAAAATTTTCAGAGTCCGTTCATCTAGATCAATGAACTCTGAAATTTTTATAGAAGACTGGACTTAGAAATTTTCGTGGCGAGTTTTTTTTTTTTTGGGCCACTCTGTACTTGAGGAGAAACGAATTATCGTCATTGTTGACGTCAGATTCTCGCGTGACGTACACGTCTTACGTCTAACTTATGTTGTCTAATAACATGGAAAAGTCCTGTTTCAAGAATAATAATTTATCTTCCATTGCAGCTGAGGTCAAACATTTCCAGTCCCATGCCCATCTTTCACGTCAGTGGTTTGCAACCGGGAACAGGATTCGTTGTTTCGATATACGCGGGTAATAGCAAGGGGAAAAGTCTTTCTCTTCCCTTTGCGGCAAGTACACTTCAGGTTGCCGAAAGAAGAACAGGTACTGTATCATATCTTTTCGAGTGGTCGAGTACAGACCCCTAAAATGTCTTAATCTTCGTTCTGTTATTTTTGCAGGTGCTATGGTTCAATTGACACTTACGCCAATAATAACTGTTCTTATTGGCGTCGTTTTGGCTCTCATTTTTGTCGCAGCCGTAATAATAATCGTCACGCGACTTAGAGGATCGGATGATGATCTCAAGAAACCAGTACAACCTGCAACCAATCAAAAGTGAGTGATCTAGGACCAGCAGTCCCGGAGCCATCAAAAAATGGAGGGGAGGGGTTTAAGGGAATGGATGACGAAAAAGTAGTGTTCTTTTCATGAAAAATGCCAATTTCTTCTCATTTCGGGGGGTGGGGGAGGGGGTTCACCCCCAAAACATCCCCCTGGCCTGGCTCCGGCCCTGAGGACTCAGTAGTTAAGAGAAGAGCTTACAGTCACAACAAACACATTTTCCATATATTATTATTCCCCCATGCTCTGGTTCAATTATTTACCCTCACCGGTACAGTAATATTATTCCTAATACCATAATTTCGTAATATTACAGTAATTAATGCCCAAGGATTATTGTCTACTTGAAAAATAGTATCAAAAATTTTACCCCGGTCAGTATAATAAAAAAAAAGAACTTTCAGCTTCATGTTGCATTTCCCCACCCTACTCCACATGATACTGACTCGTGAGGCTAAAACACCTACGCCATCATTTTATACCTTCAAGGCAAGGGATAATATTTTCTTCGTTATATTAGGGCCAGATATTTCTCCTTAAGGGGTCTCAAAAAGCAATAAAAACGGTCTCTAATACCCCTACGTCACATTAGCTTAGGTTTTGGGAAATTCTTTTATATTTTTTCATCCTCATCCGACCGGAAGTGACGTTACTAACGATATAAGGAGACAAAAAAATGCAATCTCTACTACGAGTATATACCATAAGATTTCCCTCAGGTCCTTTAATTAGTTGTAAATTAAATGATCCCAGAATCGATTTCACCCAGAAAATCGCTCTGATAATAGCCAACGGAGAGATTAATGATGTCGAAGATCTCCATTTTTTTCCCTACAGTCCACACACACACTCTTCTTTTCTTTTAGTCCATTCATCTAATTACTTGAGCTCCGAAATTTCTTCCGCAATCTCAGTTCGATTATTCAATTTATAAACCATTTCCTTCTAGATTTCTTTCCTTTTTTGTCTAAAATCTCTATCTATAGGAGAAGCGAACAAAAAATTAAAGCCTCCGTACATTTAAAGATCTGGGAATGATACAAGAGATGGAAAAGAAAGAAATGATTTTTTCTTCTTCTTGTTTTTCAGCTGCGTGTCATCTTACAGGTCTTTAAGTGCCCTCAAAAAAGACCTAGAAGATTTGGAGTTTTTTGAAGATAAGCAGATAACAGAAGAGAAAAATCCAGATGTTGTTTCATCTCATCACAAAAAAGGTATTTAATAGGCCTAAACTAAGCCCAAACTTAATTTCAGATTACGGATTACAGTAGAAGCACGTAAGTTATAAGAAAAAATTGCAAGTACCGCTATGAGTATTTACTTAAATTTATATGGGTTAAAAAATAATAATTAATCTAAAACGGTTTTTTTTTTCTCAAACTTGAAAACAAACTGTGTTTTCTGTTTACATATTAAACACCTAAGAGAAAGTAATTTAAGTTTAAACTAATAAAATACTGAATGCAGGCTATCGTAAAAAAAATAGCAGACAGTACGAGTATATGTAGCCCTAACTTTGTCCACTAGTTAACGAAAACTGTATACCTGTAACCTGTCACAGATTTTTGGATCGAATTCATACTAAGATAAGCTAAGAGAAATAAAGGGTCGAATCCATATGTCCGTTTATACTTCTCTAAAGTCATTAGAATGGTCTGTACGACTCTGTAGTCAATGGTTTTGTAAGGTAACTCTGCTAGTCTACAGACTTTAGAAAGGTCTAAACGGACATATGGATTCGGCCCTTTATTTCTCTTAGTTTTCGCAACATGAAGTTGGGTGAATATGATGCTGATGCTGACTTAAATGTACAATGTACCGTATTGCATGTGGCCCAAGGACAAAAATGGCTTTTGTACCCGGTATTTATATCAAATAAAAGCGTTCCCCCAATCCCCATATTATTGTTAAAGTACAGTATAGGCCTGTAAGGAAAGAAGTGTAACTCATCCCGATAAAAGCAGCAGCAGCTCAAATTTGCTCTTTTTTACTTCCCCTATTTTTTTTCGAATATAAAAAGCCAAATATGAAGTGTCACAAAATCAAGTTGCTTATAACTTACAACAAGAGAACATGTATCTCTCGGATAAAAAACGGAGAAACAGTAAATCAGGCCTCCTCTTATAATGTTACACTAACGCTCGTGATCTATAACACGAAATAGAGGGGTTGCGAGAAGGAAAAGAAGAAAGGGGTTGCCATAATCTGACGCATTAGGGTGTAACCATGCAGCTTGCAGTAAACAAGGCGTAATAAATCCAACAAACAACAAAGATAACGGTCAATAGAATGCACGGAAGGGGAAGGAAGATGGACCCCGGGAGAATTCGCATCAAAGAGAGGGAAGACTAACGTTATTACACAATCTAGGAAATTTCGAATATTCGTCTTACATATAAATCAAAATTCTCAGGCCATCTCTTTGCTGCAGACATAAACCAGTTTAGAGTTCGTAAAAATTGCGATATGGCACTTAAAATGAACACGTACTCTTGTTGTTTCTTTCCAGATGGGCACACAAAGGAAAAACTGCCGAAAACAAATCACGTTAAGCCGAAAGCAGTCTTATACGAACCAGCCAATAGTCCGAATCGGCGTCTCATAGAAAATAATTACGACACTTATAATCACGAAAGTAGTAGTACTCGTAATAGTCCTATCAAAAAATTAGATGTGGTAAGTATGATAACATTTGGTTAACTTAGGGTGAAATATAACCCAGATAATCACGAAACTGAATAAGAAAAGAACCTCATTGAGTTAATTCCCCTTATTTAGGACCTTAGAAAAGGTACCTCATTAGTTAATTCGATCTCCTTAGCCCCTATTAATTATTTTACTGTATATGTTGTGTTTATTGTGGATATGAGAATATTTTAAAAGTTTTTAATTTATAATTATTTTTAAAATATTTTACTAAAATAATGTCAACATAATATGGATTAAAGATAAATGAAAATTATAGCCATTCACATTTTAATTTAATGATTATAGCTAGAGTCTAAAATCTTTCACACAATTACCAGTTATAATCTGTCACCCGTCGAAAAACAAACATATGATCGAAATCATGATTGTTCACTGTGACTAACTTTGGGTGTCAATATTATTCTGTTTGCTTAGAACGGTGATTTAAACAATTACACCGACATTCCCCTTCCAACTGCGCGCTGGTCTGCGCCTAGAGCTTCTACAAGCAACAACAGCTTAAGCCAAGTAACGTCCAACAATAATCATCATAGCGATTACGGAGTCCTGGAGCAAAACAGGAAATCTCCGCCGATAGCGAAGCCAGAAGACGACGACAGCCTGACGGCAGATATCCCACTTATAAATAGTAGTACGCGAGAGAGCACTGTATAGTCTTATAATATGTACATAGTTCAGCACAACATTACATGGTAAGCATTTTTTATATCTGAAATTTTGTTCACGTCGGTAATGCATTTAATTAAGATAGGTTAACTTGGGTGGTTCCTGATATCCTGGGTAGCATTGTACTGCCGCCTGCAGTTCAACTTTGATATATTTTAAACTGTCCAGTATTGCCCCACTCGACGGGAAAAGCAGGAGCATGCCTTTGGGTCAATCAGGATATCAGGAACCAACCAAGTTGACAGTTAGGGAGAAATTTTACAAGAAGCAAGATGAGACATTCAATGATGTCTACTTGCCTCCTGTCTTTGCAAGAGGCGAGAGGCAATTGCAAGAGACAGAGGCAAATAGAATATACGGCATTAAATTGGCGTCTACTTGCCTCTCGTCTTCTTGCAGTTGTCTCTCGCCTCTTATAAAGTTTCTTTCAAACTGTCCAATTTTGGAGAGCAAAAGAAGCGAGAGACCACGGCAAGAGAATTAAATGCCTGATATATTCTGCTTGCCTCCTGTCTTGCAGTTTTCTCTCGCCTCTTGTAAAGTTGCTCCCAAACTGACGATACTGTCATTAACTAGGTACTTTTTATATTTTCAGATTTGGAACCACTTTCCTCGTTTAAAATTACATTATGGTGCCAAGAATAAAAATTATCAAAACAGTAATAAATAAGTGATTTTTTACTTTGATAAACACAACTTTGAGTGAAAGTGAAATTTTACGACATTTTGCCAAATACTACCACAGAAAACTTAAAAAAATTAACATACAAAACTAATTATTATTTGTATTTTTAAATAAATAGGCACACTAAAAAAATTGAATGTGTGCAATATGAAATAATTATCAAAATAATGAAGACTTCTGCAGCAAGCATCTGTGATGCTTTTTTAACAAATTAATAAATTAATGTGAATCAAAAATCATGGAAGCTAAGTCACTGTCATTCAAGAAGATTTCTAAGAAGACTGAATCATAGACAAGCAACAATCGACTATACGGTATACCGATTCTAGAAGATTGTACAGAAATGTTACCACAAATTTTCTGTACTATAAAGTGCATTGATAAAGCCTGTTCCTATAATATTGGCTATTATTCAGGTCGTCATATTAAGACGCAGGAATGCTCTCCAGTATGTCGAACTTTTCTGAAGTCTGCATAATTATTTATCTGTATAATTTCTCTAGTATTACTATTTTAAAGTATTATCTGACAGTTTTAAAATTGGGATTTATTATAGCTTGAAACATTTATGAGCTGATTAATGTTCCAAGATTATAGCTTATCTGAAAACATAATATTTTAGTTAAGTTTATACGGTACGGTACTCAAAATCACTCGAGTTCTTATTACTGGTGTGTATTAAGGCACTCCATCTTGACGGGTATACTCACGCCATATAGGGAAAAAATCAGAACAATGGCGGCTTGAGCTATTAATTGTAAGTTATATAATAAAATTTACAACAAATGTCACAAATTACGAATAATTAATGACTAAAAGAAAAAAAAAAATAAAGCCATGGATCGCTGAGTTTTCAATTCCAACAGTCGCTATAGGTCAAAACTAAAAAAAAAAGCGTATGGAACAAAATGGCGGATGAGTATACCCGTCAAGATGTAGTGCCCTAGTGTGTATGACTGCGTCGATGACATTTAATGCACAAGAACCACAGTACCATTGTATCTACAATGTAAATAAGTTGTACTTGTAACATATCAAGAGTCAAGAGTGGTAGACGTAAACCTGCCATTAATTTCATCTCAAAGTAATGATGGTATAGGCTCCCTAAAGACTACGCTATAAGTCTGCTAAAATAAAATTTAAAAAATATAGCCTATTACGTTACAGCCTATACCATTCAACAAAATAATCCGAATACCTAACTTAAGTAACTCAACTTTTACACAGCGTATGCGACTTACGGTCACTTCCCCTTGTGTTCAGTGCATTTTTTTACTTATTTTGTTTATCTAATTTTGTATTTTTTTTTACCATCTGTTTTCTACCTTATAATAATTATATTGATACAATTTGTATAGTGTTTACATCTGAGTGCATAAAACCCATTTAGAAAATAGACCTACCCGGGTAAATTCCTAAACTGCCATTTACAGTAATCAATTCAAATAACACAGATAAAAAAAATTACTGTCAACCGTCCAAATATCAGCAAAGGCGAAAATTAATACCGGTACGCCGAACATTTTTTTTTTAATCCTATTTTAGTCTACTCTTATATTACTGTATGACTGTATGTAGGCTATTAAAATATTATAAGCAATATTATTGTGCGTTTTATAGGCCTATTATCCTGAATGAATAATAATATTCGGTAGGCTACTTTGACTCCGAAATTACTTGAATGATGAATCCCATACGGTTGCATGATTGCATCCCATACCTGTACTGTACCTTACTTTAATTATTGGAATTATTGTAGCCTGTAGGCTATTATACTGTATCAAAACAGTTTGTATTACAAACACTGAGCTTTATACGTATTGAAGACCTAGACTTATAAATAAATAATGAGAGAACCAAGATACGGTAAAAATATTTATCCAGAACGGTATAGGCTACTTTAACTGTTCAAAAAAATAGCTTCTTACCTGATTTTCATTTGATTTTCAAATCACCTTCTTTAATCACACCATAATCACACTAACAGAGTTACATCACAAGAAAAGTAAAACAAACTAACTTAGCCTAACATTTTTCACTTTTTAAAATACTTGACGAGAAGCTTTTGTTTTCCTATTAGTTTTGTTTTCAAATATACCCGTTCACCCTTCACCTTTTCACTACACACCTTATATAGGCTACAGCTGTTATGTTTTAGAAAATCTGCTCACTCTGGAATGCTGGGATATGTTGAAGTTGAACTATTCTTACGATCAGCCTAATCGAAACAGTTATCGAAAAATTCCCATTTTTTATAATGGGAATTTTGCCTCATTTCATCCACGATCCAACGTATAATCCTGATTTGGCTTTCCGAAAATATAAATAAATAGGCCAACATTA
>JAQGBM010000235.1:0-15751 GCA_034698405.1 Symphylella vulgaris | reverse complement strand
TTCTTAATTTTCAGGAGTCGCAACCCATTTTAGGAAAGGTTTCATTTTCGTGTCCATATCAAACGGTAGTATTCACCGCGTGCCCTTAAACGAAAGAATTGGTTTACCTGCTCGAATTATATACAACTCGAGTACATCAATTCATCATACTAGGCCAACAATTCTGGCTACTGATTGGCTTAACGACATGCTCTACTTTGTCGAAGGAAATAAGGTTAGTTCAAAAATTAGCTCGTGTAAAATAATACTCCTACAAAGACTAATATAGTTGTTATATTTATTACAGCTGAGTAGGTGTAATTTTAACGGTTCGGAATATCAAGTTGTAGTGAGCGGATTTCAGAGTCCACCTGCTGATTTGAAAGTTGATCCGTACAATGGGTAAGAGTTCTGATAGTATTTTTCTACGTAAATACTATACTTTGAAAACTTAGAAAATTTAGGATACATGATACAGGTTAATAATTATTAATTTCTGTTTATTTTTAGATATGTGTATTGGGTTTTATTCGACGGAGAGACAGGGACTATTTACCGCATTGATCTCGGTGACTTAGGCGGAAAAGTAGTTTCCTCATCTAGTGCTCGCTCTCTTGTGGCAGATCGGTCGTTGCAAACATTTACAGTCGATTTCCAAAGTTTCTACATTTATTTCCCAAACGATACTGAAAACACTATGATGTCCATAACACTTGACGGGTTAGTGTGTTAATATTTGTATTACGAAAAACACCAAAAAATGAAATTTTTTTCTTCGCCTACTGTATTTTAAATTGTAAAAATTTACCGTATTTTCGTATTATACCATTTAATATGTAATACATGTTAAAACATATTTATTAATGGATTTCAGGGAGCAAACAGCTAATATCCGGGCCAACACCCAAAAACCTAAATTCAGAGGGATGAAAAGTGTAACGGTTACCAAAATCGTGAACCAAAAGTTGTTTTATTGGAGTACTAACAATGAAACGATTGGCGAAGAGTTGAAAAACGATATGTTCTACCACAATTCTTTTACTAATATGGCTGAAGGTCAGACCAGATTTTTGCAAGTATTCCATCCTTATGCTCAACCATGCCCTGGTAAGAATAAGTTAAATAATTATTGTATTTTTAAGTTACTTGTATAAACGTCAAAATGATGTTTATCTGTACGATTATGTTCATTTCAGTTCCAGCGAATACAGTTCAAGATGTGTCGGCAGTTTGGCTACAAAATGCTACCAGAATAAGCTGGTCATCTCCGAGATTATTAGCTGGTTTGGGTAAGTAGCATAAAATTGCTGCAGAATTCTCTGAGAAAATAACCCATTAATTTGTTAATTCTTATTAGGACAAGGAGCTTGGCAACACTGGGAATACGAAGTCGATTTAACCAGCATTAACGCACATTCGGTAACTGTAAACGTTAATGTATCTATCCATTCAACTTGGTTAACCAATCTCCAGCCAAACACCTTTTACTCAATACGAATTCGAGCTTTTTCGAGGGACGGTGGTGGACCTTGGTCTGACGTAGTAGTTGGGAAAACGTTACGGTACGGTAAGTATGATAGTTTATCGTAAGTTTTCGTTATACCGTAATATAGTTTAGATAACACATTTCTATTTGCGGTTACAGAAATAGGGGGAATGCCAGCCTTGCTTTGGGGAACGAGAGACGGAATTTACCGAAGTAATTTGGCAGGAGAATATGAAGTGGCCTTCGTACAGAATAATCAACTTCATGGTTATGCAGTTGGTGAGTGTAACATTTTATTTTTAACCTTCATTCTTGTGTTACTAGCCGAATCCAATTTTGTTACTATTCATGCAATACAGACAGTCTAAAATCTAAATTTATACCGATAAAATATATACCGATCGAGGTTGGTATACGGAGTAGGAGAAAATGAGAGAGGCTCTTTCGGAGGTCCTATCTGCTCGATCGTGAAATAGACCCCCTAGGATAGGATCCTTAATCCCTTAATTCTTAAATAATCTCTCCGTCCGTCCTTCTTGGTTAATAACTTAAAAGACGGATAAAAATCTTTTCGAACGATATAAGAATCTTTTCGAACGATATAAGAATCTATAGCTTATCAAAGATTTATTATATTTTCTTATATTTTTTAGATATGGTCGTCTATCGGGATTTGCTTTTCATCAATACGAACACCAATCAGCTTTACTTTTACAATATGACATCCCACGAACAACCGACTCTGTTAGTAAATGTCACAAATTCAGTTAGCGTAGCCGTAGATTGGATAGGAAAGAAAATTTACTGGTCTAATCCAAAACAGCAAGTCGTAAGTTTTTTAAGAGGAATTTAATTTTTACGAAAAACATTTACCGTATTTAAAATCAAACGATCATATTATCTCTTAGATTTCAAGATCTAATGTTGACGGTAGTCAGGCTGAAACATTGCCACTTCTGACTGTAGCAAAGGATCTTGCTATTGATTCCTTGGAAGCCCGAATTTACTGGACCAGCGTTCATTCAGTTGAATGTGCACGATTAAACGGTGCAGACCGTCAAGTTTATTATCAAGCTAACTTCTTCTCAGGAAAGCAAGGTACGGAGTACCTTATACTGTATTAACTGATAATGGTTCGTAGTTGTAGCTATAATTCAACAACTTATTGTTTCAGTTCTTGGACTCACTTTGGACTTAGAAAGTAACTATCTATATTGGCTTGTTCGAGGACCTGAAGGAGTTCAGCTATACAGAGCTATTTTAGCTGGTCAGACAAGTTTCTCGCTAATGGACACCGTTCAGCCTCTAGGAATAGTCACACACAATGAATGGTAAGTTAATACTTTATGCCACAATAGCTGAAATAGGTCGACATCAAATAAGAATTCAATAAATAATAATAAGTTAATTTCTAATATTTTTTTAGCCGAGGTCCATTGCGTTATGTCAGTGACCGTCTCTTTATGGTTCTGGGAGAAGCCCAGTTACTTATAAGCGATATTAGAGCCGAAAATGTAGCTAAAATGAAAAATCCAGTCAAATCTGATGTTAAGTCAATTGCTATCTTGGATCCACATCTTCAACCTAGTCCAAGTATGAATTTACTTTTGTAATTAACACCAAATTCCAACCAAAACGGGCACTTATTATTATAATTATTTTTAGGAGATTTCAAATCGGTGGATGAGGTTGACGTAATACCTAACGAAGTTGTCGAAGATTCGATCAGAATTAACGGAAGTTCGGAAACCTTTAACGTAACTTGGGATCCAGTGATTAACGTTAACTTTGGACAAGTATTTTATGAAGTTAAAATCGACAATGGCAAGGAAGAAATTACTATGGTGAGTTTTATATATAGTTGTAGAACCTCTAGTCGTTCAGACTTTAGTGAAAATATATCTTCTAGATAACGAGAGAATCATCAACACAGTATCCAACCGACCACCCCGTTAATCCTTACACAAGGTTAAGTGTTACGATTAGAGCATTTACTTACTGGGGCCATAGACGCCGTATTACGAAGCTAACTCATTCACCCATGTCAAGTAAGTAAAACATTAATCTCAAAATTTATAATCGATGCAATAATTGTTAATTCTATCATCGATAGATCCATCTCAGCCATTGGGATTAAGGGTATTCGTTACTCATAAGAAAGAACCATTGTCGGATAATATCGATACGGAAGTCGAACTTCGTTGGGACGAACCAAAGGAAACAAGAGGAATAATCAAAGGATACACGATACGTTGGTTTAGCGAGGAAGACCAGTATCTAAATAAGACGTATGAAGAACCGATTTCGGGAGATCTGGGACGTTCTTGGAAACGAGACAAACTTTTTCCGAACACGACTTATTATCTGATGGTAGGAAATTAGCCCAAGTTATTTTTCGTTAAATTCAATAATATTTTGAACAGCTAAAACATTATAAATTTTTTATATGGAATTACCGGTACCAAATATTTTAGCGAGGTCTGGTCTTATATTTAAGTCGGATTCTGGAAGTCAACTAATGATTTTTAATAATTATATTAATCCGTTCTTCTTCTGTAAAGGTAAATGCCCACACCGAAGCAGGATATGGTCCTTACAGCGATGTTATTAAGGCTAATTCTGCTGGTAAGAATTTAGATCTTTATTGCATTTTCAAGAAAAGATTACAGTATTATTCTAATAATTTACAGAGGAATCACCACTTCCTAAACTGTTGATTGCAACCCGAGAAGCCGTTACACTTATCGATTTGGATCTGGAGACTGAAACTATCGTAACCCACGAACTAAACAGGCCTGTCGATGTTGCCTTCTTTGCCAGAGAAAATACTTTATTTTGGATAGATAGACAGGGAGCTCTTCTTAAAGCTAACATGGATGGCTCCAACCGAACACAGGTACCGGTAACTTATTCGTTATTGAAAAAAAATACAGTATAGTTCTTACTTTACCAACCTTTTCGTGTTTTCTTTGCAGCTTGCGTATTTAAATGGTAATGGCAGAAGCCTAACATTGGACTGGATCAGTCGGCACATCTATTGGACAGAATCGGATCCCCTTGGAAGAAATAGCACAATCTGGAGACTAAACATTGATAGCGCAAAGCTATCACACCCGACATTATTTCTTACGAGCAACTATACCATTACTAATTTAAAGGTTGATCCTTTTACTAGGTAAGTCTTAAGATACAAGTTTTAAGAACTGTAAGTGTATATTTTCTAAAGGTCTATTTCTTATTTTCAGCACCCTGTATTACATATTATCCAGCGTTCCTACGAGTAATGTTTTGATGACTGTCAATACGCGGACCCTTATCGCTCAACCGTTCTTTCAACGGCCTCCAGTAAGGAATAGAAAAACACCATGCAATTGTCCGAGCCCAATGGCTCACGTTGGAAAGGCATTGGCCGTTGATAGATCAGGACAAGGACAGGTCATTTGGATTGACGGAATATCGAATCATATCATGTCGGCTGATTTGGTTGGATGTATTTGTCAGGTCATTGTAAACGCCACTCGCTTTAGAAGTAAGTTTTAAAAGAACATTTTTTCCCTCTCATTTGGAGGAATGAGGATAGATACCCTTTAATATAATCTTAAAATTTAACAGGTCTCCCACCTACATCTATTACATCCGATTCCAAACGATTTTATTGGTCCAATTCTACAATGAACAAAATCTTTACAATGTCTAAACACTTCCCAAGAAGGAGACGAGAAGCCAGAGAACATTCTTGGACTTTAACTAATGTTAGTGGAATCAAAGGAATTGTAGCTGTTGGAGATCACCTTCAACCTTATCCAAGTAGGTCCATCTAAAGACAAGGTTTCTAAAGACAACGAAAAATAGGGAATCACAAATTCAATTATTTCTATTTTAGAAAAAGATTGCCTGGCTTATCGGAAATACGATCTGGCTCCTAACACCTGGACGGCTGAGAGCAATTCAGTTATTCTTGAGTTGAATGCTCCCAGACTGCCCCCGTTTTGCGGACCTATTTCGCAAGCACCTTTCGTCTACATCATTTACTACAAAAAGGCTGGAATTTGTGACGAAAATCTAGAAAACTATCAGCGTGTCGTAAGTTTATTTAGATCAAATTTATTTCTAGTTTGACCTAAAATTAATTTAGTTAAATTTTTTGTTCCAGGAATCTTTAAATACTACGATAAAAATACGAAATCTTAGTCCCTACACATCGTACCAATTTCGTACACACTTCGTTAATCATTATAATCAGAGACTAAGGTTACCGGGAGGTTGTTTCACTATTCGTACTGAAGAGGGTGGTAAGTGACTCAGTATTTAGAATTTTGAATACCCCGTATACGATCGAATGTATCAAGTAAATCGTGAATTATTTTCATTTGATAGAATAAACCCTTCTAATGAGATTTCCGGTTTATAAATGATACGTCAACGCCGAAATTCCGTAGATTTTAGGTTCTAAAGTTACAAAAAAAATCCGTGCTTCCATAGAAACTTAAGTTATACAAATCTTATATACTGGTATATCCCGATTTCGGCGGTGACCTGACATTTTTAAAAAGTCTCATCAGAAGGGTTTACTTTTTCTTCAGTATTTTCATTTTTAACATAGGATTTTTCATATGCAACGCCTTTCAGGCCTTATCGTTTTAAAATTGTGCCTTGTAGTTCCAGATAAACCAAGGAACGTAAGGGTAGATGTAGTTTCACCGGAAGAACTAAGAGTTCGCTGGGATCCACCAAATGTATTAAACGGCCCTCAAGTAAGATACAAGATCCAGTGGAGAAATGATTTAGAAAATAATGGGAGAAGTACAAACAACTCGATTATGTGGAATATGACTGGGGATAAGGAATATAAATCATACATCCCGCATTTAATGCCTGATCAATTGTACTTCGTTACGGTAAGAAAGATAAGACTCGAGCTACAGATTTTTAATGTCTTGATCGATACATAGTAAATAATTGAAATACATGTACGATACTGTTATTTATAAATAGGTTATAGCTTATGCGTCAAGGTACGACCTTTCAAACGCAAGCATAGATGTAATGGCTAGGACCTTTGCTAGACCAGGAAAGATATTGGCCAAAAACGTTACTTCCAGATCAATTACAGTCTTGTGGAGACCACCTTCGGATGGTAGCATTCTTCAGCACCATTTCTTATATCGGCTACAAGGGGTAAGAAAACTTAAACTTAATTAAAGTCTAAACTCTTAACAATAATTTTCTTCCGTTTATGTAATAGGGCAACAAAGATTGGATACCAACTAATCCCAAACATACTCTAAGAGGAGAAATATGCAATGCTACCTTGAATCAACTACTTCCAAAAACGGTCTACACTTTCCGACACTCTGTGTATTATAAGGGAGCCGAGGAATCCTATATTTGGCCTAAAGATGAATCATTTTCATTTAGTACTTTAGGTAAGTACTTTGGTTTTGGTAACAGTAATGGTAATACCGGTAAAAGTTTAAAATTCTTCTAAAAAAATTCTTCCCTTTTTTAGGCGAAGCTCCAAGTGTTCCTGGTAAGCCTGTCGTGAGATCGGTTAATAATAGGGACATGTACCAGGTCGAATGGAAATCATCAGAAGAAAATGGAGGAAAAATTAAATTTTACATTCTCGAGATTAGGTAGGAGAGTAAATGAAATAAAATTAGGGGTTGAATATGTAACGAATAAAGTTTATCATTTGCAGTGCCATCGAAAGAAACAGTACAGATAAGAATAAGAAAGATTGGCATACAGTTTACAACGGAACGGATACGAAATGGCTAGTCAATTCGGTCAATCCAAGCAAACAGTATGTCTTTAGGGTCGTAGCAAAAAATGAATTTGGCTACAGCGAGTATAGCGAAATTAGTCAAATCGCAAGTTTTACTGAGAGCACACTAGGTAAATTTAATTGGATAGCTAACATGATTTTAACAAAATAACTTAAATAAGCATTTTAAAAACAATATTTATCTTTATTTTGTTTTAAAATATAGCTCGTACAGCCTCAGATGACGGACCTACGGCAGTATACGTATCGATAGGATGTGTTCTTTTCGTCATTTTTATCACCCTCTTCCTTATAGGAATTTATTGTAGTAAGTAAATTAAAATTTAAACATCTCTTAATTGGTATCTTAAAAAATTATCTTAAAAATAATTTTATTCTTTTTTTTTAAGCAAAAAGGCGAAGGCAGAAGGAGAAACAGTCACTCCAAGACGCTAACATGAATCACGGAAATGCGGATTTGGAACTAGCAACATTACGAGAATTACCAAGAGGAAATTTCATACAGCAAAATAATGCCCTCTATGCATTAGGGTAAGTTAGGCATTCTCGATTAACCAGAAAAAAATTCGAAAGAAATTGAAGACTTTATTCTTCACTTTTTAATGATTTTCTCCCCTATTCCGACTTGTCATTAAAACACTGTGCCCTATAAGAATTATTTCTATTTTGAACAGAGATTTTCCAACTGACGAGGAATTGGCAACCCTTCCAAGAATCCGAAGAGAACAGATTACACTAACACAATTCTTGGGAAGTGGTGCTTTTGGAGAAGTTTACGAAGGATTGGCTATGAATTTACCTTCCGATGACCCGGGAAGTGTTCGAATTGCTGTGAAGGTAATGAGTTAATTACGTAACCTTTATTTCAAGTGAAATTAACGTACAGTAATAAAATTTTTTCAGACCTTAAGAAAGGGGGCGACTGATCAAGAAAAAGGGGAATTCTTAAAAGAGGCGAAGTTGATGAGGTAAGTGGATACGGAGTAATTTCAAAAGAATTACGATTAATTAAGAATTGTATTTTCTTTCGTAACAGCAATTTTAAGCATGAGCACATTCTTAGTCTACTTGGAGTCTGTCTCGACAATGATCCCAATTTTATAATTTTGGAATTAATGGAAGGAGGGGATTTGCTTTCGTATTTGAGAGAGAACAGACATAAATCGGTAAGTTAATTTTTGTGTTTTTCTTGAATTGTTCTGGGTTTGAATTCGATAAACGAAAAAAATTCGAATACGAATAACTTAGCAGTATTAAATCTAACTTACATACATTTACCACTCATTGCATACGATAATCTTGGCTCATTAAGACTAATAATAGGTTTATATTAGATTAAGTTATTATACCTTTTACCATTTAAATATTTAATATAGAACTAGAATTAATTAACTTATAAGTTTAAGATTTAAAGAGTACTATATTATCTTATTTCAATTAATATTCTAGATAACTAAGAAAAGGTTATCTCGAAAGAAATATAATAAAGAAAAGAAGGTAACTTAATAGGATAAGACTCAAATTTTAATAAAAAATGAACACTTTATATTCAATTAACGAAATTTACGTAAGAATACCTAATTTCATGTTACGTTTTAATGTTGAAAATTTTATTCGAAAATTTTAATAAAATTTCAAATCAGTTAGCCATCGTAAGGCCTATCGAATACAATTCTACACAACTTGCTACTCGTTTTCGAACTGATTGCTAGATTTTTTCGTACATCCCTATTTCGAAATACAGTTTGTATTGTTTTTAATGAGATCTAACTAATTTCTATTTTTTCGTAGTATTGCCCCTCACCATTAACCCTCCAAGATCTGATGGGAATCTGTGTTGACGCTGCCAAGGGTTGTAAATATTTAGAAGAACTTCATTTTGTCCACAGGTAAACAATAATATTATCCTTGACTTCCATAGATATTCCAATAAACTCATTATTGTCTTGATAATTTCGAAAACGACAATTTCGGTAGCATTATTTTTAATACTTTTATAACTTATAATGGTTTTGATTTAAATTCTAAAGGGATCTTGCCGCAAGAAACTGTCTAGTCTCATCTCGCGATCCGAACCTCAGAGTAGTAAAGATAGGGGACTTTGGATTGGCTCGAGACATTTACAAAAACGACTACTATCGTAAGGAAGGGGAAGGATTGCTTCCAGTTCGCTGGATGTCTCCAGAATCCCTCATGGATGGTGTTTTCACTAGTCAATCTGACGTTTGGTAAATAACTTAATTAACTATCGCTTAATTTTTCATTTAATTCGTATGCGATCATATTTGTAATAATGAAATAATTTAATTTAGGGCATTTGGAGTTTTATTATGGGAAGTATTGTCTCTAGGACAGCAACCATATCCAGCTAGAACTAATTTGGAAGTCCTGAATTACGTTCGGCATGGAGGGCGCTTGGATCAACCTGATAATTGTCCTGAATGCTTGTACGTATCAGTTTGCTGTTTTCGATTTAAGTCTTAAACATAAAGTATATAGGCTAAGTAGTAACAATATAATATTCTTTCGTAGATTTTCTTTGATGCGTCAGTGTTGGAATTACAATCCAAGTAGCAGACCTACCTTCAGTTTCTGTCTAGAAACGCTAGAAGATCTGAAACACACTTACAGTATGTCACCTCCAATCAGCTTAACAGCTAATGGACTGAGTAAGTAACTTTATTTCTAACATTGAATTATAGCCTATGCTTCATTATAGGCTGTTTTAAATTAGCAAGTCAATGGAATAATTGTAATGCTTAGAAGTTAATTCTAACGAAAATAAAAGCACAATAAATAGACGACCTTACAAATACAAATTTTAATTCAATCCTACAGAACAAATTCAGACTGCTGAGATAAATGATCTTTAGTTTTGGATTATCTAATATTGAAATTAATTTTAAAAAAATTGTATGTGCTTTATTTTTGAAGCTTAGCTCTTTAATAACTTTGAAACTGAAATTACTGTATCCCATTTCGATCAAAATTTTAAAGAAGTGGCTAAACATCTCAATTCTCCATAAATCTCTGCCTTATATATACAAAATTAATAAGTACCGTATAGTAGAAAATAGGCTATACCTATGCTGATTAATGTTGCAAAAATCGAATTCTTTACTTTGCCTTAATTTTTGACTTTGTAGTAAATTTGTTAAAACCTTTATTTTACTGTTTCATGCATGAAAATGTAAAACTTAAGTTATAGTTGAATTATTCTTAAAAGTTCGTCTTTCTGTGCTTGTTTGTTGCTATGTTATCATGCTTGTGTGTTCCTACAGTATCAGGCTTTGACAATTTCGGATACAGCGTTGACGAAATGCTTACATGCGAAGAAACCTCGACAGGTAAAACCGCTTTGTTATGGCTTTCGTTATTACGTTATAGCTATGTAACTTACGTAAGTTTAAGTTTAACTGCGGCTTAACTGCCTCAACAAAATTAATTAAACCGGCCGGCCAGACCCCGAGGGGCTGAATATCGTCTATAACGACAATTAATATTTGTGTAATCCATATTATCGTATAGCGAACACAACTTATATACCGGTATCTCTAAACACGAATTTTATTTCAATGCATTCTTATATTTTCTGTTATCGTACGCCGAATTGTATTATTGCAATGTAACTTACGTAGAAAGACTGCCTAAAAAGGGTCCTAAAAATAAACTAGAACCAGGGGGGTTCATCACATATATACCGACAATGTTTAAAAATTTAAATATCTATGGATAATATCAAGAATACATAATGTAATATAATATTATGTATTCTTGATAATATATTAACTTTAATAGTCTACATATGCTACCGGCCTCAGACTTCTATAACTGTATTAAGTATCTATAAACCGGAATTTTCTCTACCAAAATCTTCACCGATTTGTATTAATGTATTATAACTAATTGTGTTGGACTGTATAACTGTAGAAAGTTTCCTTTAACTCCAACTTTCCCTATAACGAACATATTTACGGTCCTCCAAGTTGGTTAAAATTCGAATTGGGCTTAATTATTTTTTTTTTATTAAACTAGAAACTTCATCTAAAGCATCGACTCTGGAAAAAGGAAGAGATGGATCATTCGACGAGAGTTTTTCTGTAAGTATTTAGTCTATCCGTCTGATTTTCATGATTTCTAATCTTAACTTTTTCTTATAGGGATTGAGAGTAAACTTCGATAGCAAAGGTGAAACTTTGTCCTTTCACAACGCACCCTTTTCTGAAGAAGATTGTCGTCCTACTTATCTCGAATTAGTAGGAGACGAAGACATACCAGTTGACGACAATTACGAAATACCAATTAAGTCGCCAGTACCTCCAAATTTCCACGTAGTTTCTGTCGAAGAACCCCCTTCACCAACCAAACCTCTCAACTACATCTGTCTAGTCAAAGACAAATCAAAATCGCTGTCTTCTCTAAGCAGTAAAACCTTCCGTTCTTCATCCTTGAGCAGTCTTGTCAATGCCGTAAATGCATCGAGTCGCGAGTTCTTTCACAGACGATCCCTCGATACAGATCTCGTTCCACTTACGGCTAATTTCGAAACTAAACCCAGCATTGTGGAACCATCAATTAAGTCGGAAAAATTGAGCGCAGCTAGCAGTTCCAGTAGCAGTTCCACGTCGCAGGGATTCTACGACGAGGAGTCAGAGGAACAAGGAGGGTACAGTACCGCGAGTACCGCAACCCCCAAACCCTCACCAACGAGTACAACCCCCCTCATTCACCCCGATGTTTTAAAAGATATGACTCTTTCGGGGGAAGTCAATAACAGTTTCGTGAATAACTGTGGAATAAGTGACGATTGGAGTTTGAAGTCGAAGTGCCATTCTGTGCCAGAATCAACTGATATTCCTGTCAAATTAGAACCAATTGAAAACGTAACCAAAAATAGGTCCAATTATTTGAAATATGAACCTAGGTCGTCGTTTTGTTAAATTAAGTACAAAAACTCGTTAAATACTACCGTGGAATATTATTGACGGGACTGTTAACAAGAGGTGCAACAAAAATATAAAGAAATTAAGAGAAGTTTCACGAATCATTTATCGGAAGAACAACTAGAGACGTTTGTGAAATTAGATACATGTTACAGGGGTTACGGTACTGGCCGAAAGAAGAACAAAAACTTTCTGAAGCTGATTGTGCTGCAAGTATGATACGGTAATTAATAGAGGGAGGAGCTGACGTAAATATGAGAACCGCCCATATCATGAGGTTTTAATGGTATTGAATCATGTTCACCTGATTCACGAGGTTCCGAACCCCTATTACTTGTAGAAGAAAGTTTAAATTCAAGACAAGTTTAAAGAAATTCGTGAATCCATCAAATAAGAAAGTGGTAGAAGGTGGCTGAGAAAGTGATGAAAGAAGAAATGAAATCAAACATTCATTTAATGTTGATGTTTGCAGTTGAAGTTCAAAGAAATTCGGCGTCTCTCCTAACCAACTGTATGTGTTTCGAAGAAAGTAATTTATCGTCAGGGGGACAGATGATGAATGACAAAGGCCGTTATTCGTCGAACAGCTACGAAAACGTCTCAAAAAGAAAGGGGTGGAAAATTTTATTGATGGGACTGTAGGACACTACTATCGGAAGTCGAAATTTCCAAAAATGATGCCATAAGTTAAAAAAAATTGAGCAGGACAATTAAGATACTTTTCACAGTGGAGAAAGGAGTAATTATAGATACTTAGTGAATTATAGATATCCTAGTTACTGGAATCATATGGTAGGCTATTATTAATATACGTAGGCTGGTAATAATACCGGTAGTTAAAATTTTGTGAATTCATATGTCACACGAGAGAAAAACCTTTTTCTTGTGATGTTTGTCCCAAATCATTTACTCTGAAAGGTAATTTGACAACACACATGAAAATTCATATAGGTCAAAGGCGTTTCGTTTGTCAAATATGTCACAAAGGATTTACAACGAAACAGTCTCTGAGTATTCATTCTAGAATTCATTCAGGTGAACGTCCTTATAAATGTCAAATTTGCAAAAAGGATTTACAACATCTTCAGATTTTATGTAATAGATATTTCCTGGTTTACCACCTCGAACATACGTTGGATAAGGCCGGTGTAAATACAGTATAGATATTTCCTAGCTGAAGAACATATGGTAATCAACACAATTGGATCATAGAATTCCATGGTTGGATAAAGCAGGGTGTGAAACCTCAACCGAAGAGAACCCAACATGACAATAATATTGGTGGTTTAAAAACTGGGAGTTTTAAAACCAAACATCAGCCTATATTTAGGCTGGTATTAATTCCCTGCAATTTAAAATCATGCCCCTCGCAGCCTACAAGTACAAATGTAGACCTCAAATGTAGGACCCTTTTATAATTACGGGGTGTATCTTATGATACAGTGTATCATACGTTATACAGTTTTGTGAATCAACCAGGAATATAGAGACCTTATTTTTGTGAAATATGTCAAAAAGGATTTACATGTAGCAGTAACTTATATCATCCTAAAATTTCTAAATACTGTACAGTCAAATTCGTAACCCTTCGTTTAGAACAGGTAAATTAAACCAGAGAAAGAATACGAGTTCGAGATAATAGTTCGGGTTACTTAAAACGATTCGTCACCAAAAAAAAAAAAAAAACATTATTCTCCTCTTACACAATTTTTCAAATTCTGAACTTTACGTAAAACGTAACAGGAATTTCTCAACCTAAAAACGAAGAAAGACGGGTTGAACCAAAGACCAAAATATATACTTCGCCAGTTTTAATCCAGTTATGTTTTGGATAATGTGTCATTAAATTAATAATGTGTCCGCGCTTTCGGATGAGCAGTAGCGGTTGTAAGGAAATCCAATATTGCCAGTGTTGTAAATATATTCTTTTTGAATGTGTAAATAATTATATTCCTTTGGCCATCTCTTGAAAAACCAAAATTTCACCGATGTAACCCTGTGTGTGAGTGATAGGCTAAATGTATTCCGTTGGCCAAACATCCTTGACGTCGTCAAAATTGAGTCTGGTATTCTGAACTCAAGACAATTTTGCCAGTGGAACTTTTGCGAGTGAACAATTTTGGATAGGAAAGGGTGACACCGCCGAATTTTGGAGGAATTCTTTTGGCGAAAAACTGGAGTGCCAAGGAATGGAAACTTATAGACAGACTAAGAGAAAAATCATGGCTGACCTTTTTTTTTAAGATTAATAAATTTTTATACCTTATAAGTTATAAATAGCCTAATAATGCAGCTCTATATTGAATATACGCAAGACGTATTATAGTAATAGTATACAGTCAAAGATAAATGTTGTAATATAAGATTTATATAATATCATGCATTGAAATACAGCAGTTATACCAAAGGAATGATGTATTGAAAATTAAAGTTATAATCAGTGAACGTTTGGGTACAAAGATATAATTTTATATCTATGCTATATTAACCCTAAATTAAACAAATAATTAAAAATATGTAGCCTATACGTAAAAGTAGGCTATTCTAGTTACCGTATATAATTTTATAACAATAGCGGCTATAGTAAACTAAAAAAATGTCCTTTTTTCAGATAGAGGCTTAATAACCATTGACCACTTAACTAATATTGTACAGTTACACATACAGGGGAATAGTACAAAATTCGCGATTTATACCCTTCGTCGATTAAAAGTGGCTGGAAGAGCCTGTGAGTTTTAGGGACCAAAGAAGATCGAAACATTTTAAAGAAATGGGAATATATTGAGAATTTAATTTATTTTGTAGACCTGTAGAACAAGATAAATTAAATTCTCAAATAATTAGGGACCAGTCTTCGACCTTCCGATTTTTAAATTTTTTAAATAACTGATGATAATTAATGGTCGAAAGTTATTTTTTAGGCTATAATCCAAACTATAGATGTAACTTACTTACGGTATATAAAATGTTTATAAAATACTTAAAAAGTGCCTTAATTGAAATTGACCAGAAAGTTATACATTTATTGAGAAATTACAGTATTATATAATTATTCTTTCTAATATCCACCATGTTATAGTATAGGTTGCTGTTACGGTATATAAATAATAAAACTATTACGGAGTATAAAATTCTGGTCATTCTTCACTCATATGATAGAATTTTAAGAATACCTATTGAATAATAAAGAAATTTATATATGGCATTATACGGATCTATGATATGAAACTAAGTTATGTGCATAAACTTATATCCCTATAAACTCCGTTTTGTATTTTTATATTACAGTATTTACTTGATATATAATGCAGTAGAAATATGGGCATGAATGTTAATAGCCTATTGTTGAGAGATAACGGTACCGGTACCGCAAATGACTAGAAGTACAACATTGTCACCTAGTTTTAACCATATACACCAATTTTATTGTACAGTATAGTATTGAGAAATATTACAATAATTATTATGACTGTAAAAAATTTTAAAGTGAGATTAAAAATTCTATGATTTTAATACAGAAAAATGTTTGTATTTTTGATATTTTCTTATCACAAT
>JAQGBM010000234.1:0-15758 GCA_034698405.1 Symphylella vulgaris | reverse complement strand
ATACAGTTAGTATTTACATCGTAAATATGGGGAGGTCTAATACTAACATGATGACTGTTAAGATCATCCATATTTTTATAAACATTTTTGAATTCCTCTGCTATTTCCCGTTCATCAACTATTATTTTTTTATCTATCTTTAAGCTAATATTGTTATTGCCATCATTTTTTAGGTTATTTATATTTTTAAATTCATCCCACATTTTTCTAGGGTCGTTCTCATACACTGTAAATCTTTTTTCGTAATATAAATGCCTTTGCTTTTCCACCTCTCTCTTTACTCTGGATCTTATTTCTGTCATGATTTCTTTGTTTACATCTGTTGGATTTTTCTTGTACTTTTTAAACAATTTATTTTTTTCTTTTATCAATTTTTTTATTTTTTCACTGTACCATGGTAATTTATCTCTTTTATTCGGACTATGATTTTTGTTTGTAATGTTTTTTGTGTTTTGTTCTAAACCATTTATGTATAGTTTAGTAAGATTGCTTGCTGCATTATCCACTTCTGTCTCATTCAACACCTTACTCCAGTCAGTTTCAGTCAGGTATTCTAGTAGTCCTTCATAATAAATTTTTGTGGTGATTTTTTTCTGACAGGATATGACTGCAGTCCCTCCAAGTTCAAACTCGGCTGATATGGCATAGTGATCTGAAACTGACCACTCAAGGACTTCACTATTTATTGCTTTGATGTTTGTAATAAAGTTGTCAATAATTGTAGATGAGTGATGTGTGACTCTAGTTGGTTTGTCAATGCATACATTAAATCCATTGCTATTACACGTTTCTAAAAGTGCACAGCTGGATTTTTTACACTTATTTTTTAAATCTATGTTTAGGTCTCCACATATTATACAATTTTTATTCTTCTGATTAGCTAGCTGCATTATCATATCTACATCATTAATTAGGTCTGCTTCGCTTATTTTTTTTTTCGCTTATTATTTTTTACCTTTGTTCAAGCACATTATGCACACTATATTTGTAGATATTTGCTCATCTGACATCGGTCTATTCGTACCGAAGACCCGACAAGAAAGAAAGAATAGACATTAAAAGGCTCTGACCATGATATTAAAACTTTATGACGATTTGAGTGTTTTATATTTACTTTAAAATAAAAGATAACATTTCGAATTTGAAGTATTTTTACGAATAAAATACTTCAGAGATTTATTGTTCTTATTCAAAGAATTCCACCTCATTTCACTTTAACTTTTTGATACGATATCGTAAATAAGCATCATAAACATCTTCTTACAAACTTGGTAACCTATAAAAATCCTAAATGATGTAATTGTAATCTGAGCAGCTCAATAATATAAAAAACAGTGGTATACTACAAATTTCGCTAATTTGTATTATTAAAACAATATAACTCAAACCTGCATGATCGTAAAAGAAAATGTCGTTCATGATAGTTCCATATCCGCGGCGCTTCCTCAAGAATGTTTGGTCGCGGAATTCCATGATGGTTTAATGAATAAGAACTTGATTAAATCCAAATTTTTTTTCATTTAATTAATGGGCCAAGGATGTAATGTGAAATTCGAAAGTATCCCGTTTATATCCATTTGGCCAATGACAGCAAAGTTAGACACCGTTGGTAAAGGCATTGTTACATAGAGTGTCCGGTTACTAAAATCAATAGGAACTTTTCTACATCACAGTATTGTAGCAACTTTTATAAGAGTGTAAATTGTACGGTGCACATCCATAAAAAGCAACATAAGCTTGCATAATAATTACCACTCATTAAAGATGTAAACAAGGTTGTTTTGACTGGCTTCTTGTCCGAGGAAAGTAAAACATAATCATAGCTTTAGGCTGCGCTGTTTGTTTTTCTTATTACAGTTCAGCTGTAGTACGATATTATTTTCCATTTTTAAAACGACGATGCAGCAAGTAATTATTAATATCACGCTTTTGTCTTATCATGTCATATACCCTACACACGGAAGTGCAATTTCTGCTTTTGTATAGTGTATAGGTTTGTGAAAATATTAAATATTTGGAATTATTTTCTTAAGTTGGAAATAATTCTCCACGGCTGGGATTTCCCATCCATATCGAACCTATACTAAAAATTCACGTATGATTGTATTTTATTCAAGGCTATAGGATGCACCGATAGCCTGGTTACGGAATGGGTCTGGATGTGGTATTTATACCACCGCAGACCCATACGTAACCTGGCTTTCGGTTCATCCAGAATAAATAAATTCTATGTGCTATAAAATCCATATATAGATAAAATATCTGTGGACATTTAATCCTCGAGAATCTTTATTATAGGTCTAACCTCAGCCCCGGATTATCCAATAGGCACAGTATACATACAGGCACCGTGCCTGGAACCGCGACCAAGCCGAGGGCCCCCAACCGTGTCAAGAGAGGGCCTTAATATGCACCAAATTTCAAAATATCAGTTAAATTTTACAAAAATTTCCGCGGGTTTCACCCCGGACCCCAAAGACTAACATATTTTAAACAGAAGTATGCAAATTTGACTATAGGGCCTACTACAAATTCGCGAAATTTGACTTGTAAATTATTCGAAAAAATTTTCGCCTCCGGCGGCTGATGGACTGCCGCTTCCAGACCCCCTTCGCATAAATTCCAAATTTGTGAAAAAATTTCGGCCCCTCAGAAAAAATTTCTGGATCCGCTACTGATAGGGGCCCAATCTAATAAGTGCCTATAGGGCCCCGGAAAGTGGTCGGCCTGCTAACCATTATGTACTCATCACTATTTATAGATCAACTTTTTCTTACGGGTTTGGAAAGCACATACAATTTTTTATATCATTATTTCTGGCCGTGACCAATATTTAACTTGCCTATAAATTATAAGAACAAACTTTGGACAGGTGAATTTTGTTGAAAAATATGGTCTAAATTATGCAATCCTTTTAGTCCCAAAAATCCTAACAGATCCCACATTATTTTCCTGTAACGGTAGCTGCTACCGGTTAAATCTGCTACCGCTTATTTCATCGTACTCAATTTTCTATGCCATCGGGGAGCATAGAAAAAGTAAGTTGACTTATTATTATCTTCTTAATGTCTGTATTTTTTTTTTACAATTATACCGGTACTTTTAAAACCGGTACGGTACAACATAATATTATAGGCCCTAATACGTTATTGATAAAGCGGAATGAATCTTATACTGGAATTTCAGGAAAACAAACCATAATATCTTAATAGCGTTATAACTCTTCCTAACTCATATTAAAATACTTTTATAGCGATGCATATTATACGGTATTCTTCTTATATGGGTCTTTGTCCCTCTTAATATCATCTTGTGGAAAGTATAAAAGAAAATAAACACACGTCACGGAGCTTGGTTTTTGTTTTTAGGAACTACCATGTTTTTACGCTGGCTGAATAAAAAGACTTATGACTGCCAACTATTTCACATAAAATTAAGAATGCCGAGCTGGCGGGTAGAAGGGGCCTACATTATGTAGAAATGTAATTTTGGAGGTTCTGCTTGTGATGTGTTTGGTTGTTGAGGTAAATTATAATGTAAACCAAGTGAGCAGGTTAATGCATTCACTCTTGCATTAGAGTTGTACACGTTAATAGCACCAAGATGATGATGATGTACATAAACTGCCTGGGCGTCAATTTATGTTTCGAGAAACTACTGTATATTAACATGAACTTGAAGGAGGGAGAATAACACTGCTGGCAACTTCTTCGCACATGGCGACAGGTGACCACGTTCACACAATTTTTCATAAGAGGGTTTATTCGCACGCGTGCATTTCATAGAATATAAATACACCTAAGATACATGAACCTCCTTATTATAGCTCTTATTTCCTTAAACTGTGCTCACATGCTTATTAAGTTTTGGTCTATGTTATAAGGTGAAGAGAAATGAACTAGCGAAGCATTGCATTTTGCCATTTTACCTCTATACTGCTATGCCATAATACTAAAATAAGAAAAAATACACATTAAATGGTACAGGAATATACAGTATATGCTATAAATCTCCATTTGGAATTTTAAAAGTTGGAATATTAACATTTCTTTCAGACTTCAGTGTTTAATAATTATGATCTCTTAAATTTATTAGAATTTTATCCCTTTACCCTCAGAGTATGATGCGTCGATCAGCTATTCAAATGCTGATACTTCAGCTAGGTTACTTTTGTAAACCTTCTCGCAATCCCCTGCCTATGAGGCTTGGTCATCTCATGCTGACATTAAAGTCAAGCTCCGTCATAATATCAGTGATTAATTTGGTTACCAACTATTCCATCTAGCTCCGGATTGATCCCCTTATTTACCTAATTTTAGGAATTAATTTACACAATTATTTAGTGAAGAAACCAATGAACCATACCAACATTCTTTGGGTCGGGACATACGGTATACCGTAGAGGAGAGGTCAAAGGGAAAAAGCGGTAATAATCAGGCTACTGGCAATCATTCAAATACAGAATGTTTAATTTATACATGTAAGGGGTACTGTACTGTATAGCGGAGTAGGCTGCTGATGTAGGATAACATAGTACCGTATACTGTACGTATTCAGGTGCTTGATACCCATACCTATTATGTAGTTCTGTGCTGGGGTAAAAATGTTGAAAGAAACTTTTTCAAAGAAACCATACTTTATTTACGTATGCGTATATACTGTACTTGGTAAAAGAAAACTTTAAAATTTTTAAAGGTTTGCACAAGATCGGCTCTTCGTAAAGCTATGAAACTTTTATCAATCTTGCATTAACCGAAGCCTGTGTACACGCTTGCTATACCCGGTATACAGCAAAGTGGGTTTAATTCCCATCTCCGAACAAAACGGGAACTTTTAGCTGTATCATACTGTCTTCCTCACAGCAAGCAGATATTACTTCACTATTTTTATAAGTGCCTGGCTTTTCAGAGGTCTTCGTATTACGTAAAAAGCAAATTCTAGCAACGGGAGGTAAGAGAAAAAAATTAAATTGCTACCTGTAGTGCAGTAAAAAAGAGAACAGTGGAGAAGGGCTTATCCATAACAATTTTCTACTTTAACAAAGGCTGTGCGGGTTGTATTATGTCAGTTATGTTTTGTTGTATCTCTATATGATAAATTATTGTATGACCCCTTTATTTTAAATTTTACTTTCCAAGAAACGAACGCATAAATATAATAGAAGTATACCCCGTACACCCGAATATAAACAAATTATTTGTTCCAGTTGAAATTGAATTTTTATTTTAGGCTCTGAAGTAAAATAAAAAAATTTAAAAATAAATTTAACCGTGGATACGCAAACACGAATTTCTTTTTAAACCGTTTTAAGGCCTACTCTGTGTAATTAGGTACAGTATATACAGCACGTAATGGTATAGGTAGGTACTAGCATAGGTATATAGCCTTTTGCCAACACTTTATTTCACACTTACATGGAACAACAAAATTAACAAATGTCACCAGCTGAAATTCTTGCAGCATGTTTTATCATGGTGGTTGCTGCATGACTATGACTATGTAGGCCTAGCTAGCTACTTAGTCATGTAGCTACTACAGTACTCTATATAGCCTAGTTATTTTGAGCGAGCGTGATGCCATCCCCCACACGGTTGATGCCCATGGACGGAGCTTGATGACAACCAACTTCTAACATCAACATCAAGCATCGGCTAGGGATTGGATGCTCCTGCAAGTCCGATGTTCAAACTTCAATCTCAAGCATCGGCTGAGGATTTGGTGCTCCAAGTCAGATGGTCAAAGTCAACGAACAATCTGTCTGATACGGCGTATCAGACAGATTGTTCGCAAATTAAACTTTATTTCTGCATATTTCTGTTATAATACCTACTCATGCCCTGAGCCCAGTGTCCAACTTTTTATCAGAAGTTGGACTTGGATCTCAAGTTCAGATTATGAGCTCATTCGATCGGCTCAATGTCTATAGCATTCTCAAAGTGCAGTCTACCCTACTACTACCCCCCTAAGGAGAATGCTGGGGGGGGGGGCTAAAATTTGTGAACTATTAAAACCTATATATAAGCTGCATGTATTACTGTGAAGTTTACTTTTTTATGTGTTGATTGTTTCATCAGTTGTCTACTTTCCAAAAAAATATTTTGCCTCTATAGTTATATAACGACTTTATTATAACTCAGCACAGCATAAATGTAATACTGCTGTTTATTTTGATATATAAAGTCTCGCTCCCTAATATATTTTGTCATCGTTTTGCTATAAATATTGTACCATCTGGCTGCAAACTGATAGTGCATCCGACCTCTGTATATACACTGAAAAGCCTGAACCGTTGTTGGCCATTAAAGAACAGAAACTATATTCCGGAACGGCATGCCCATTTTACAGTGGCCTTTTCTTTATCCCTATATTCTATTATTACTCTCGTTGTCTTGTCTCGGAGATGGGTTTTGTGTCCAACTATGGTATAATATAATGTAATTTACAGTTTATGCCCGACTCCTGCATGGTCACTATATTTCTCTATATCAGGTGGCGACATGTTTTGGTGACACCCCTGCACGTTATTCTGAATCTGTAATGGTGCTTTGGAAAAGAGTTTTCTGATAACCGTATTTTATAACAAAGTACCATTTTGCAGTAAGGACTAAGGATATCATTATGTTTTAGATTAGTGGTATACAGTGTTGCATGTACCCACGTATAAGGGAGAAGAAGATTTTAATATTTAATGGTTTGAGTTGAGAAAACGTGCATTATAGTGTTGTTGGGCTACATAAAATATTTTGTAACTGGTTGGATGAATCATCTAACATTTATAATAATGTACTTTTCAAAACGTTCCACACTTTTGTATTGTTTCAAACATATCTTACACGTAGTTTATATTGGCAATGTTAAAATATATTATTCTTTATGTGGAATTGCGAGCTCAACGGATTTTTTTTCTGTGTTGTTTAGACTGTCTATTTCCTCACTTCCATAATTATTATTATGCGTCGCTACTTGGCGCTGCGACCACAGCAGTTTTTCCCCTATTTTTCCTGTGTTATTTAGACAGTTGTTCAATTAAATCGTTCCATTTCAATCTGGTCGTGCCCATTTTTAAGCAATACACAATTAGCTGACGTCAGAATCCGTCATTAAACTATAGTGAAGCACAATTCTAAGCTTGATTTGAAAATTAGTTTATCTTTACTTTTTTGAAAGATCAAGAGTGGTTACGAAAAGACTTAATTTTCAATGTTATTCAAATCGAATATTATAATTCGTTGGTCAAAAACCAAAAAGTTTATCCAATGTGACAATAATGTCCACGTGGTTAAGTGTAATGTAGGCTGTATCATACAAAACTTTACACATTGTACAATAAAAAAGGCTATATACCCGCCGCTGGTCCGCAAGTTACGCAGCGGAGCCAGGTATTCTTCGCTGCTTAACTCAAACAGGGTGTTACAAATTTACTTACAGTTTTTTAGTTATGACCGTCTCTGTAGGGGGGGTTGCTTTTTCTCAAAAATGTAAAATAAGCTTTTTTTTTTAAATTAATAACTGGCTAAAAATAAATGTTGGAAGAAAATAATAAGTGGAAATGACTACCGTAATAAAATAAACATCTTTAAGTTTTAATGAAAGTTAATTAATCAACAATTTTTCGAGATGCTTTCACTTAAAAAAAGTTATCTGTAATTTTGATCGGCGTACTCATCCTTCATTTTCTTCCATAATTCCTTACGTTTTAAGCCTCCATATTTGTTTTGTTGTATAGGCTATAGCTTTCAGAGAAGAAATTAATTTTGGATGAGTATACAATACATATAGCTCATGCTGTACTACACACATAACAGTTAATTTTCCTAAGTATGTTTGTTGGTCTTGATAAATTTTTCTTCGAGTCTTCCTATTGTCAAGGAAACATTTCATCTTAATTATTGTATACGTGTGTATTGTCATTATTAATTTGCTTTTTTCTCCTCTTTTATTTGCCTTTTTTTTTTCTTCGAGAGTTTATTATTCGTCAGTGACAGGTTTTTTTTCTATTTATTTTTTTCCCAATCGATTCTCTTCCAAGTCTTTCGTAAATCCGTAATTGAAGAAAGAAACACGAATATTTCCTCTTCACTGTTCCTTTTTTTCTCTCTCATAGTATCATAAATACTTTCTATGATTGTGGCATTACTGTTCATTCTGAAAGAGAGATTTGTTCGCTTTTTTGTGTACTGCAGGAAAACATAATGTTAAGATTTAAATAACATACTGTAGAATTTTTCATTCTATATACAATATACATTATACAGTCTATATTGTTTATATGTACAATGACTGCATGATTGTCATGTTTTGAAATTGAAATAAAATGTATTGAGACATATCATACTGCAAAACATTATAACAACGAGAGTAAAGGGTTTTCAAATAATCATTGTTGCATTCGAAAAATATTGCCTATTATTTTTTTTTACAATTATATCGTATAGAATCCAGCCCTTGTATCCCGCCTTGCAGATTACTTGTCCGAGGGTAGACTGTCTCTTAAATTAGATGAGGGTGGAATTCGCAAAATAACCTAGCACTTATACTCGTACTAAGAAAAACCGTAAAGATTTTTGGGTTGATTGTTGCAAAATCGTAAGAATCAACCAATCACCATAATTATTTCAATTTTGCCGACTCTCTATAGTTACTGTATATGAATTCCACCTAATGAACCAGATTCTTTTAATGACGTCTTCATACTAACTTCATAGAATCATACATACCCGAGGTAGATACGTATGTCATTGAACAAGAAAATAGAAGCTACAGTATACATGCAAAATGACAATAATTGATTTCTATCTATAACTATTAGATTTCGAGAAACCGAAATATTATTCCGAAAATCGTTGCTGATAAGTACAGATCACGGTACAGATAATCTGAGTGGTTAATTACACTTGAAGGAATGGGTTAAGGAGGGTGTTTTCGGAAACATCTTTATATGGTTTTTGCTCATTATTATTTTTTAGTTACACTCGTAAAGGGTATCTTAGTAGCAAATTCTCTCTCTCTCACTCTCTCTAAAGCTCTCAATTTTCAACATGAACCAAAGGTCGTATCAGAATATATAATGTTTTAATGCACAGGAGGTTGGCTTGTGTATTTTGTAATGGTTTAGGTACAGAAGTATTACAGGAGTAGGCTGCCACTTCTATCTAACAGCAAGGTAGCCCCAAATACTAGGAAAATATTGTTTACAGTGTTATTACGGGTGTAAACTGAATAACATATAGTGAGCGGTGTGTATATACCATATAATTATTATAACTTTCGCATTTTCCATTATGGAAAATGGTCTACACGATCCAGAATGGTCTAAAAAGCAGATTTTGAGGACTGCGATAACTTCGAGTTGGTATAACCTCACAATTTAGAGATCGAGCGTGTGTTGGTACCAAATTATTCTATATTGAATGAATAATAATATTATTTTCCATTTCAGTAAATAATATATAATTATGTTTTTGTTACTTCATTGCGTAAAATTAATATCCTAACTCGTATATGGACCTTTGTCACAATAACAAGCATGGCAATCGTCATGCATCCAAGTCATGCATCTTACGGGTGGTTCAATAAGTATTTTGTTTTATACGTCAATTTATTCAAATATTTTTTTACATTTGGAGAATCATTTTATTTCAAATTCGAGTTACATTCTCGAGTTTTGAAAACCTCTAGTCTATAGCTTACTTTAACGCGGCAGACTATATGACTGTACGAGTAATACTGTACCATTGCTTAAAACTTTCAGACTTCTTCCATACTCTAGCCAGAGATTGATTAACTTTACAATATCTCTGTAGCAAGGAGAAGAAGTATAAGTTATAGGGTATATTCTTCACAGTAAAAACCATTTTCTTTGCCGTATGTGTATAAGGCAAAGGAGTCCAGTGGACCTGCAATATAAAAACGTGCTATCTGGCTCACCATGATACCGATGCAATCTCCTTCATCGCGCAATGTCCAGATTTTTACTCTCTCCATACGCCGAAACGTGATTGTATTCGAATAGCCTTAGACAATATTATCCTATACTACAGTGTATAATATACGAAGGTCGTGAGTTTCCGTTGAAATAACGTTAGATTACACTCGGACAAACATCGCGTGCCACGTCCCACATGCAGACGAATGCAGCTCCTATTCTGAAAGACAAATCAAGCGGTCTTTATAAGATTTGAAGGAAGTCGGTTGTACCGGAATGAATTGAGAGAGATAGAACTAGAACAGTTTATACGGCAGACAAATCCCAACCCCAGGTGGTGCTAGCTGTGCTATTGGGCAACTGGGAGTAGAAAGAGTATTAGGAGCAGATCATTTGTGGATCATGTGGCCGCGCTAATCCCCAACTCTCCAAGTACCACCTGCCTCCATCCATATACCATCAAAATAATAGGGTTATTATATATAGTTTTTTCTTCTTATTTTGTTATAAAGCATCACAAAGGAAATATTTTTGGAAGACGGTTTACTAATGAAAAATAAAGATTATGGACACTCGAGAATTTGGACTTTATATCAACTTTGAGATTGCTGTTTGACGGATGTTATTTTTAGGCAACCTCCAGCAGGGGTTATCATGACCAGTGACCAGTCGTGTAGTTTACTGGGCAAAGTGGTCACAGAAAAAAAGATAGATAATTTGAATAAGGGACTTACTCAAATCCCCTCCAAGCACGAACTCGAGTCTTGGAAAATAAACAGGAGCATTTGCTGAGACAAGGAGGATTCGTGAATTAATTTCTCTTAGAAAATAAAATGATGTCATCATGATGTCTATACTCAGTATGTCTATAATACTCAGTAGCAGCAGGAGATATCAAGGAGTGCCTCTGTAGTGCGATGATGCCGACATTCACTCTTTTTCATTCCGTCCGAGGGCGTCCTGTTAAAAAAAATAGCACAAGCATGTTCACGCGCAAGAAATCCCACATAGCGGTGAATCCGGAAAGCTCGTTAATTTCGGTACCATTTTCCGCAGTAGAGCACTCCTTGATATAACTTACTCCTGGTAACAAAAACTTATCAGTTTTTAATTTAATGGGAATAATAAATACACATAATCTAATCTTCTCTTTAAGACTGTTAGCCTACAGTATTGTTAAAAGTGAAATAGAAAACAATAAAAATTTGAAATGTTTGAGACTTTAGATTTTAAATATAGTATAAAAGGAAATAAACTATTTCATATTAACTAAGAATAAAGTTCCTGATGTTTTAAAGCGATGAATCCTTTCAGTAGGCTATAGATTATAATTATAAGTAAACCTTATATATACGGGCATCAACCTTGGTTAGCCAGCGTATAGAGTGAAGGGTGAAAGAAATAGTCATAAAATATGAGGCTCTAGAGTATGAATCAATAATAATTAATAATAGTCATGTCAAATAATGAAATTGTGGAAGATACGATTTAACGAATAATCTAGCCATATTTCATTTTCTTCATGATATGTTCACTTGATTCTCATCTCATTACCAATTCTCTTCTTCTATAGGATCCTACTACATAGGATTTTACTTCTATTAAAATTCTACCGAGGTATGTTTCATTAAAAAACAAAAACCAAATGGATCTCAATTTTCTTTATACAGAGAAGCACTATTCGTATAACGAAGAATACACACATTTTGGAAGTTCTATGCTTAACATGCCGTATTCCTCACCACAACTGCTGACCATTAAACTACTCGTATAGCCTAACTCGTAACTTCGTCGTCCAAATAAAGCCGGAAATCTTAAGAAGAAGAGAGAGAGAGAACAGCTTCTATCATATCGATGTACTTTCTTCTCATCAGGAAGAGCTGTTTAATGAAGCAGAGCATCTTCTATGTATTGGAATAGACAACATTTTCTTCCCAGCTCTCTATAATACACGTAGTATACGATAATAGTTTTATATGGAACCTCGGATTGCGTGTCTAGCTGGAAGACTTGTCCCCGATTTGTCGTTTCTAAGCTGCTCTTCTTATCGTCTTCGCCAAGACTCTGGTTTATATTTTTGTGATGACCGTATTAACGAGAAAGGAATAAGATAATCCGGTTGCGTGATGCTGAATTTGTTCTCTTTATGGTACCCAGGAATTTGTGAGTTATTAAACGAGGGTTTTTATAGACAAACTTAATACAGCTTTATACGGTTAGAGGGGGAGAATGTTTTTACTCCGTAAATAGACTATACCACGATGAAGGGTTTACAGCAAATATTGCGGCCGGAAGACGTTCTCTCTTCAAAAGTGAAATTATAATAATTAAATTAACTTCTGAATACATGATTCAAGTTTCATTATATTGTTAAAGTGGAAGGTTAGATTAAATTAACTAAAATATGAAGTTCCCTTTAGTATTTTCACAAGAATTTTCAAAGTCTGAGTGATCAGACTTCAATGGATAAGCGGAAAGGTTGGTTGCAAACTTCACAAAATGAGATTAAGTACGAATGATGAGAAAATTAATCGAATTCATAATGATGATAAAATTATTATAATTCAAAATGATGAATAATTAATCGAATAATTTACAATGATTAGAAAATAATTGAATTTATCACGAGAAAATTCTTAAGAAAATGATGAGAAATTTCATCGAATTCATGAATGATGAGAAATTCATCGAATTCATTATGATGAGAAATTCATCGAATTAATGAATGCTGACAAAATTAATCTAATTCAGGAATGATAAGAAATAATTAATCGAATTCATATGTGCTGATAAGTTCATTGAATTATGAGAAGTTAATCGATTCATGAATAAAGAGAAATTTCATCGAGGCAGATTTTCACGTGACAATAATTTAATAAATCTGGTCCATGTCCTTATGTGCATGAAAGTTGGTTTAGGCCCCGAAAAGAAGAAAAATAATCTATTAGATTTTAGTCTGGCTGGTCTGTAACTTTTAGTTCGAAACTTTCTGACACCGTTTCAGACTTTACCAAATAAAAATGTTGAGCCTTAATATTGACCTGGCTCATACGAAAAAGGATCATAGTCCATAATGGGCATCCGGAATTTAAATGATTAATAGTCTGATAATAGAGTGAATACTTTTTTTGCCTATACCGGTATAGTAATCTTGAAAACTGATGGTTATTTTATAAAACCTTTCCAAGACAATACAACTAAAACGCCATATTATAATACAGATTCTTCGCTCCTTTTATTCAGCTTGTATTCTTTATTAATAAACCTTATATCGTAATGTAAAAGTAGCACCCTAATAAAGTATTCTCCCGCGTTTCTGTCAGTTAATAAAGCACTATAATGTATATACATCCCCGGTTTCCCGCTTTCATTATATGCTAGCTGTGCGAGACTTGATTGTTATTTTCATGTTATACTTTGCCAGTTATTACATGGCCCGTGCGCTCTTTCGTAATGTACTTATTGGGTGTGTGTGGAACGTTCAAGGGGGGCGGAATGTTGTTATACGATTTCTAAAGAGGGGTTAACTCCCCCTCCCTCACTTTTCGAATATTATGCAGAGAGAGGTCACATATAAACTCGTTTCTCGACAATAATATGCATAATATGACTTGTGAAATATGATTGCAAATAGCAAAAATGTGGCCTATATTGTCGAGGATTATATCCCAAGCGACGACGTAATATATTACCAACACGTGACGTGCACGTGTGGCGCGCCTGTCATGAATGAATGACGTCATTATCGCTGACAGCGGAAGTGACAATTAGAAGATGTTTTGCATTTAAGGCGGTTACGGTGGTGCGGTAAAGAGAGTGGCAGCTACTTTATATGGTTATACATAATATGAGAAAAAATGTATATAAGAGGAGAATATAATGTTTTACGAGCTCTCTACAGTAATTCTTGCAGCAAAGAAACTGTTGAGCACTTGACGAGAAGTGGAGCTTTTGAAGAATCCTCTAGTATGATTTGTTATATTATTAGCATATCATTTTTATAAAATCTTGAAAAATGTTCTATACAGACTCTTGACGTAAGTTGACGGTATTTGCGGATTTATCTCAGAATCTAACGAATTTTATAGTTTTTCACAGCCGTCAACGATGAAGGATCTTTGAGGTAACAGTACACCTACACTCCAATACTGACTCCCAATCCATGTCGAAGGCTTATCCCTTGGTGTTAGTGCTTATAAGTTACGGTATACAATAATAGAAGATTATAATGTATCAGAAAATGGCTGAAGGTAAAGGAAGCTGAGGATTGAAACTGAAAGAGAAATGACAGTTTGGTTAAATCCACTTCAGTCATGCTTGACCAGGAAGAGGATGGGTGGCCAGCTGGTCACGGACTAAGCTTTTAACACTAAAATTATTTCATTCTCTGACTAACTTGTAACTTTTAAGTGTTTTTTTTTTCATTTTGGAAATTTAAAGGAAAACGATAAATTTATCTTGTACAATTTATTTTGTTCGTATTTTTTACTCATACCAGTATTTCATACTTTATGTTGTTAGTAACTTTGAGATGTGGAGAAAAAATTCTTGACATATCATATTCCATTATTTTTGAAACCCCTGACACTTGCAATATTAAGTACCAACAATAACATATCGGCATAATAGGTATTGTAACAAAGCATGAGTGCCCCAAATGCATTGTTATGTCCGAAATTGCTCTTTTGAATGGAAACCAAAAATTAATGGTGGCCTTTCTTACCTTGCACATTAATATAATATTTTTTCTTGAAAAATGTATTTTGTTTCTTTTTAAAATAACAATAATAAATTGAACATTATTTTTTTCGTCTTTTATGGAGTTTTATATAGACAGGTTTTCAAACCCGGCATTTTTTGTTCCTTTGGTTTTTTTCTATTGCAGTAAATGGCAAAATCTTTGGTCCTAAAAAGGAGCAATACGGCATATACGAAGCAGAAGAGATTTATCGTTTTCTGGTCTGTGTTTTTTCCTCCTCCTACTTTTTTCTCACACTTCCCATAGTGAAAAAGAAAGAGAGTCTGAGATTTTGTGTTTTACTACTATTACATTCAATGACCACAATAATTTTCACTTGTATTTCACTGATGCATTGAACAATATATTACCACCATTCCTATTGCAAACGTACCAGGCTGTTTGATTGCACATACATGCAGGCAGACCATAATATCATCAATGTATACAGTAGGTATTGAGACAGGTGTTTCCATTGTATCATTGCCGCTGGAAGCATCTCGGCAATAACACACAGGGTGTGTTACCAAGCTGTCTGATATAGTTTTCTTTTCAGTGTAGCCTACTTATTACATTTTGAATTATGGCGGGCTATGCGGTTCAAGTTTGAATGCCATTTTTTTACCTCACGGTGGTTGATATGTTTCTTTAATTCGTCGGTTCTATTCAGTCACATCTGCGCACCACTGAATACGAGTGAATTGTGTTAACTGGGTATGTTAACTGTGTGGAAACTGGGATAGGTGAATGAGTTGGTGACGGTAACAATTTTTTCACGTAACAGACTAACCGTTGCTCTATTTGTTAGCATCTTTAACTTGTGGTAAGGTTATTTTCAAATCATTATCGGTAGGTTTTCTTGAAAGAGTGTTAATACTGCACATAACTACCCTGATACTACCTATAGTAGACAGTTTAAGGGAAACTTTACAAAATAGGGCGAGAGACAAATGCAAAGACGCAAGATGCCCGCAGACAACAATTATTGACTGCTTGATATCCAACTTTTCCTCCTTTTTTTTGCAGTTATCTCTCGATCGCATTTTGTAAGTTTAAAAAATAATCGTAGGACTGATCAAGATTTGTAGGATCAAG
>JAQGBM010000233.1:0-15762 GCA_034698405.1 Symphylella vulgaris | reverse complement strand
GCATCAAAATTCGCTATAATTTAACTACTGTATACGAAAAAATATAATTATATATACTGTAATAATATATCAGTGTATTGTAGAAATGTAGATGATATACTTATGGATATTTAATTGTAAATACAGTAAATTGTTTTCTAATCTTATCTGATAAACGTGACCAAATACTGTAAAACAAAAAGAATGGAGATATTCTTAATTAAAAAAAAACTTCTCTAACCTGGAAGATAATGAGAAATAGGTTCTTCTGATCAGTCTGTGCAGTTTCCAGTTTTTCTTCCATCCTTTCGAGTTCTTCTTCATTTGCTGAATCTTTCTCAGGACTTGATCTATCATCCTGTTTATTTTAAACGAAAATATGGTACGGTATAAGAAAATAATAATGAAGATACTGTAATTTAAAGGAGGTAAAACTTACCCTAATCTTTTGCTTCATCTCATCAACCTGTTCTTCCAACTTCTGAACATGCTTAATCATTTTTGTGATAGTTAGATGCAATATCTCCCAAACATACATTCTGAAAATTTTAAGTTTATTCACTTTAGGCTACTAAGTCCTAAATAGAAATTCTGCTGAATTTTCTCATTTTAAAATCAAACCTATAACCATAACATTTTCTTACTTGGTAAATTCAGAAGACATGTCTTTAGAGAAAACCCAATTAGCCACTGCAAAACACTCTACAATTTGCAGTTTCAAGAACTTGTCGATCAGCACAGCAAGCATCTAGAAAACAATTAAAAACTTTCTTTAAAATCCGTCCCGCTTGATTTTGTAACAAAACCAATTATTTAGTTATTTTTTAATATAAAATTATGGAATACTGTATACAGAAATTCATTCATAAACCTTTAACACAAAAATGGAATGTATGTTGAATGATTTCATTATTCCATAATTTTTAAATACAGTAAATAAATTTAATAAAACGTTCTGGTTTTTTCACAAAACCAAGCGGGACGCATCATAGTTCAAGGTTTCAAAAAAATTAAGTACAATATTACAAACGAACCTGAGGATTATTCCTCCAAAGTTCGTACAATCCCCTTAGAATGCAAATCTGGGATTCTTCGGTTTCGCCGAGTATTTTGAATACTGAATGGTACCTGAAAAAAACAACGAAAATATGAGTTTTCTTGAAATTTCCTAATAGATTTTTAGGTGTAAGTTACCTGGCAATTGCAGCAAAAGCGTGAGAAAATGATTTGCTGAAAAAGTTAAATAGTGTCTGTACAAACACGCTGATCTTGAGAGGATTGTGACTGGGTTCAACTGTCAAAAAAAATATAACAATGCATTTCAGTCACATATTATAATATAATACGCTACGCTAAAAAATTAAAGAGATGGCACCTCTAAATATAGTTTATTTAACTTATATTAAAACATGTTTAATTATTTTATAAGGAATTTCCACTTTTTAAAACTTTCTTCATTTTCCTTATCCGTTCCGGGAGTTGGCTATCATCATGACTATTCTAATCTTATTCACTGCCTCCGAAAGAGTTCTGTTGGCGTAATACTGTACCAAACCACTTCAAGTTGGCGATCCAGGAAATTCTTCTTCTAGGGCCCCCCTCTTCCCCTACACAATATTCTGCAATACTGTATACAATATTTCTGTTCGTTCCTCATCACATGTCCAAGATATTCCAGCTTTCTCGCCTATATAGCATTCATAACCTCAAGACCTGCACCCCATTCTCCGAAGGACCTCCTGATTGGTGACGTAGTCTGTTCACGATATTCTAAGGATGCGCCTATACACCCACATTTCAAATGCGTTGATTCTCCTCTCTGCGGCTTCCAACATTGTCCAAGCTTCGACACCGTAAAGAAGCTTGGACATTTTTACTGCAAATTTTTTGTGCTTATTTACATTTTTTGGCGCCTCTGCATACTCCTTCTGCCTCGAAGACGGGCAGCTTTGCTGCTTTTTTACAAAAGTGTAAAATATACTTCAAAGGGATATTTTAAAAACTTAATACTGTAACTGGTTAAAAATAAGTCAGTAGATAAACTTGCGTCGCTATCCCGAACTGCCCTTTTGCCCCAAAACTGCCCCAGACAGAAGCTGCGCATGTTTTTTGGGGGAGCAAAAAAGCCCAAAAGGCAGTCGGGGTAACCAAGTTTATCTAGTTTGAATGTAAGTTAAACTTTTTTTAGAGGTGCTAAGTTATCTCTTTAAACAACCAGCACTCACTTTCTTCTTCTTGCAAAGGATTGGGAAGGTCCTTAATAATGTTTAGAATTTCCTCAGGCGGGCTTTTAGTTTCGAGCGCGCTACCCAGTTTTTTTGCAACTGAAGTCTCAATAGCTTTAAAAAGAAATCATAAAAAATTACGATTAGTCGATTATTAATCCAAACTTAATCTTGAAAAAGTATTACGTTAATACTAGCTCCATGATTGCTTAAATTGTGGTGACTTACTGTCTGGATTATCGATGTTGTACTTGAATATTGGATCCGGTTTAACGGGAATGAGTGTTTCAAATTGATTTGGTACAAATTCGACGATTCTCTGATGGTATGATAACCTAGTAAAAAAATTGCATCGATCTAAATTCAACCATACATCAAATTGTTGTCGCAGATTGACCACAAAAATATTATTTTACGTCGCCCTATTGCAGGCGCCTTCCTAAATCTAGGCGCCTCCCTAAATCTAGGCGCAAGGGGATGAGCCTTCACCATTTTCCTCAGACAATTTCCGTCTTTAACGCAAAGAGCAAGGAGATCAACGTTACATGGGATCTCTGTTTAATTACTGCCTACTGAATACTTTTATCAGAAGGCAGTGGTTTAATCCTTCATCAAGAGAGGAATACTCTCATCCCAAAATTCCCACGAATTCGAAGGGGACTTATATTGGGCAGATTTGGACATCCCAAGTTTTAAAATATACAGTATTTGCCTTGCAAAGGTTACAGATAAGTTATTAATCAGGATTACCTCATGCATTTTTGAAGGGTTTCCTGGATAAATTTTGGTTTTGGGTGATCAATAGGTTGTTCCAAACAGTAAGACCAGTCCTCCCAGTTCCAACGGAAATGGAAGTTGCTCAAGTGGTAAGCAAACCAGGAAACAAATCTAAAAAAATATATACAAAATAATCATCGTATGTTTCGGTAATTTTCCGCAATAAATGATTTCTTACCTATCGAAACATGATACGTTCATAGTGTCAATTCGATTGAAGAGCAATTCACTGGTTTGTGCTAGCTACAACGTGGTTAAGAAAACTAAAGTACTAACATCCTTCAAATAAAGGTTTTAAGATTTTGAGGATATATTAAAGTCACAACCACTCTTTAAAAAGGATACAACTTGCGGCATGGTGCTAGGTTGCAGCCTGCAGAGTTCAATAATCAGAGATCCATAGAAAACTTCAAGATATGGCGGAGTAGGAATTCTGAACAGATCCGCAAAAAGAGCCTTTAAATAAATAAAAATATTAAAATAACTTGAATATCTTTATCTAAAAAAAAAACAGTGACTTACTTCAACGATAACATATTCCAGAGGAATTTTATTCTTTACTGGTAAACTAAGCAAAGTTGAGGCACTGAAACATTGATTTAATGATGTATTATTATATTGAAATAAGGGGTTTATTAATAATTCTTACTTACCACAGCTTCCTTTCCAAGTGGTTCGTCTCAATGATTCTGTGAACTTGCTCGTCAATCAAGAATCGTTCGATCGAATGGGCTCCTGGAAGCGTGGGTCCCTAAAGAGATGACAAAATATTTTAAACTTTGAAACGAAATATATTAATTTTGGAGAGTAAAAAAAAAACTTACATCGGGACAATCGGTGTAATCAAACATTCGAAAAATAACTGATGGATACGGATAAGTTGCAGTTTCGAAATGGGGAGGTGGAGTAATGTGAGGCAAATTATGCTGCAATGCTTCGCACAGAATTCCGTCAAACGCGACGTATGGTCGAAGAATATGCCTTTCTTGCCAGCGATCTGAACGAAGTTTCTTAATCTGGGCCCACAAGCTGTCTATGTACTGTAAATTTTTTATTAATTAGCTATAGCTAAGTCTTAAACATAGAGAGAACATGGGGATCTACAGTATTTTACCTCTTCCTGAGGATGGGGAGTATCAGTGGACCAAACACGAAGAGCAGTATGGTGACTCTTGTTTCTTTTACTGAAATTCAAATTAAAAAAATTACAGTATGTCAGTCGATCTTATAAGTTTTGTCTCTAAATTTTAACTTACTCAATGTAAGTATCAATGCTCGTAAGCAGCGTATCTAACTCCTGCTCTTTTTTCTCATACAGTTCGCGACCAACCTATTAAATTAAGATAAAGTTTTTAGTAAAATTAGCATTATAATCACATACCGGTACACTACTAAATTTGAGCTTACCCAAGGCAATGCACATAGTACTGCATAAACGTACCAATCTTGGCGCACCTAGATGTATTAAAGACAAAAATTTTCAAGAACTGTAACTAATTATAATTATGCTCTATAAATGGTGCATTTATAAAACAGATTATACCTGTGGCACATTATCTTCTGTCGTAACGTCAATCATAGTTTCAAATAGCGTTAGCAATGAGCCAGCTGAAACAACTCGGCAATTCACAAAATCTGATAAAAATCGGAGCTATAAGTAATAAAAAAAATTAGGATTAGTTGGTATACTGTATAAGCCATATAACTAATTTAGTTCAAGCCACTTACAAGAATTCTTGCATTTTCAAACAGGCAAGACTTCAAAGCATCCTTAAACTCCTGCACAATCATCTCCACAACCTAAATAAAAAATTGTCACCATCAGTCAGATCATGTTGAGCAGTTATAGGATGACTGAATAGTAAGGAATACTACCTCTCCTCCAAAATTGTAGCTTCTTGCATTTAATAACCCAACCAGTGTAGTGTAAATTGTTAACTTGTCTGGCAACTTGATAGCACTATTTATAAAAAAAAAAAAAAGAAGTCCATGCAGTTGTAAATAAATAATAAAATATAGGTACCGGTATTACTCACCATTCACATAGTATGGTTAATACTTTGCCCTTAAATTTTGGTAAATCTGCTTCAAGAACTCCAGCTAAACCTTCCAAATTGCTTTCCAATGATGCTGTGCTCTGAAATAATAAGTAGTAGGCCCTATCAGTAAAGCAAGAGCCATTGAGCCTATGGGATAGGCTCATGGTAAAGCTATCAAAATATCAAATATAATTATAAAATTATACCATAAATACTAGCCTACAGTAGGCTATAATTATTAAGCACAAACCTTTTCTCCTAATCTCAGAATAAGAGATTCTAATTTATGCGGATCTGAATCCCTCTTCTGTCTTTTTGAAACTTGGTAATCTAAAACATAATATTATAATAATGTTATGGTATGAAATAGTTCCTATTTTTAAATCCAGTACTTAACTCAGTGAGGAGAATTAGACAGAATAAAGCAACACCCCACATTGGGGCAAATTCGCGTCATATTCTTAGACAAAAATGTATACACATTACACACACACGTTACCTCCTCTGTACTGTACATTTGACTCAGGGCCAGGTAACTTGTATGTGTATACATATATGGATTGTGAATTTGCCCCATTTTCATCACCCCTCTGGCCCTCTCAAACCCATTATTATGTAGGCCTAAGTCTAACATAACTTGCATGATTATACCAATACCACCTGGGCGGCAAGTTATGCAGCGGAGCCAGGTGTTCTTCGCTGCTTAACTCAACAGGGTGTTACAAATTCATTTGCAGTTCTTTAGTTATGATAAAAAAATCTCCAGAAATAATTGTTTTATAAAATAAAGTGTATTTGTAACACCCTGCTTGAGTTAAGCAGCGAAGAACACCTAGGCTCCACTGCGTAACTTGCTGACCAGGCGGTATAATAGGCCTATAATAAGCATAACATGCAACTTTGCAAGGTACATAAGAACAAATTAAGTACGGTATGTACAGTACGGAATTTAACACGTCTGGTCTGTGTACGAGCTCCATAGACGTGGAGCTTAAATAATTGTCGGTCGGCGGTGCGGTACCCACAGTAACCCACTTAAGTTTTTTGGGAGCTGAGCTTACTAGACCTATAGATAGAGGTTAGTGCTTAGTGGTTGTGACCTAACGTAACATGTATAAAACTCGTAAGTATAGCCATCTAAGCTCAAGACCCAAGCTTTATACAGCTCAGTGGCTGACTGGCTGGGCTATGACAACGATGAACCACAGTCCACAGATGGGATGAACTTACCATCAGAATCGTCTTCTTCACGAGCTCTTCGATTCATCTTTAAACTGAATTTTAAAAACGTGAACTTATATCAAATTTAGGCAAAATAAAAACTTGATAAAAGTTAATTATTCAAATAATTAGACTGATTTAAAGAAGAACCACACAAGACCAAAACAAACGCCGGCTGTTTTATTTGTGGTGGATTCGGAAAATTGTTGTCATAATTACAGGATAATTAATAAAATATTTTTAAATCTACCTTATTATTAATACAGTTTTAAAGCAATTATAAATAAATAATTTATTTTGTTAATAAAATAAATTACATTTTTAGAACATTATGCTATATTTTATTAAAAATTTTACCATTTAATTTTTCGCCTGATTCGCCGTAGTGATTCAAATAGTAAAAGGTGAAGTTGAAATTACGGCGCTGCAATTTGTTTCTTACAAGGCGTAAAAGAATGTAATTTTATTTATTTATTTATTTATTTATTTATTTACAAAGTCAAAACGATGACCGTTACATAATTAAATTAAAATCTAAAATCTAATGGCGGCAATTTTAAAATATCTTATGGCCTGACAACATTTACTTACGTGATTACCTCCCTTTTATTTCCATCATGACCAAATAATAGCCATAGCCCATAGAATTAGAAACTCAAAAATATAGGCGATTAATTAATTATAAATAATGTATCTGTGATTTGTTGAGACCTCGGACTCGATAGTGACACTTTTTAATAGTTCGTAGTGCTCTTAGAAAATCTCCCCAGGGCCGCAGTACCGGTACTGTATCCGACACTGTTGACTAACTTGACTTGGAGCGAAGGTCTACTACTGACGATTAGAGTGCAGACTGCAGAACGCATAAGGGTCGGATTGGGGTCAAAGGTCCCGTGTGGGGCACCTCCCCCCCCCCCCCCCAAACAAACAAAAAAATTGGGCCGCATAAGGTAATACATTGAAAGATTACCGTAATAATTTACCTAGTCTGCTTTCAATTATCAATAATAAGTTATTCGCAATTTAGTACTTTTATAAATTCCCTAGCAATTATATGGGGTAGCGGCACAGTCGCGGTTTTAAGGTAAGGTCTGCTGCTATAGGAGTCGATTTTCCCAAAATAGAAGAGGGATCAGGGAGCGCAGGGGTCTAGGAAATTTGACATAATTTTGCATTGTATCATATGCGCCGTCTACTTTTCTTTACGTGGGTCCCTGAAAATGTGATTAAATTTGGTTAAATATTGAGTATTAGTAAATCCGCCGGAGGCGAAAATTTTTTCATAAATCAGGTCAAACGTTGAAATTTTTTTACAAAATTTGAGTAAATTTGGTTAATTTTAGGCATTTTCTGTCTCTCTTTCGAGGTCCGCTGGGGTCGCCCCCCTTTAAAGCCGCGCACCTGTCAGGGTGAAGAGGTAGACTCGAGGTATAACCAATTAAACTTAATAATATATTACTGGACTGGAGGGGGCGTAATGCGTACGCGTACCCCAACAGTAGAAATTTTTTAATTATAAGATGCTAATAATCGAGTAATCGTGTATTAATTAATTAGTTCAATAAAATAGGCAAGCCAAAAGAATGTGTTAGAAGAAAGAAAATGCCTCCTAAAAGGCCAGGACATGGGTTTTTGGGTCCTTGTAAATCTGGGGGCCCTAATATTCTTTATTTTTTCAGTAACTAAGAAGCAGCAGTGACACAGTGCTCAAATTTATCATACAGTAATATAATTGAAAATAAGTTAGTCTCTGTAAGTTCTCATAAGTCAGGGTCTCAGGGGTCAGGGGCCCGGTGATTCATTAGGGGTCCAGGAGATGGGGGGGGGGGCGGATGGGGATTCCAATCCTGGGTCTATGGCCAGTCCGACATAAGGGTCCTTATTCCAAAACCCAAAAACTAAAATTGTTGGGAGAATGAGGTTTTCTAATTTACTATTATTATGTCATTGCTGGCGCTAGAATATAATAAGGGGATAAATTATTATACACAATGAGAATGAGCTAAGAAAGAAACGAGAACAGACATTATACAATTGATTATTTTAATCCATATTTACAATAATGAACATATATAATTATACTTATTTACTATATTAACTTACTCAGTATAGGTAATATTTAATTTTTTTCTTTGAAAATAATTATACTCTCATTCAAGGCTTTCTTTCTGGAACAGTAAGTTAAACAGCTTTAGATAATACGATACGTATTAATATTTAGTAATTACAATTATATAGAAAACTTTTAAAACTATATACCTATAATTCCTATCCATATATTAGCTAAGAAAGAGTTATTTACATTGGAGCAACATTTTTTAAAATAAATAAATAAATAATTACATTATACTTTATCTCAAATTCAGATCTCCTTACACTGAATTATATGATCACAGCAATACATGATTCTATCCACCACCAGATTTGATGGCAAAATTAAGTTTGAATACAACGTAAAAGTTTTCCCACTAAAGTTACTAAACAGACACTATAACTTAAATTATAATACAAGTTAAGTTACTGTGAAAAATATATTACCGTAAAGTAAAAAAAATAAATACCAAGTAAGGGTATTATATCCCCCTAACTCTATACATTCTGCAAAGCACTTCAAAAAATAATAACTTATTTGACCGTATCAAGTTAATTATTTGATTTATTGAAGATTATTATCTTCAGATCAGACTATAGTTTAGCCTAAATACCATAAACGATTCCTTTTTAATTTGCCTCACTAGCAGCCACGGGACCGACTGGAATCGAACACAGGACCTTTATACAACAATCCCCGAGTCCCGGCTCCCCCGCAATATCTCGACCATTGTACGGGGCTGGGCAGTGGGCACATATTTTCCTGTCGTCCTCCGTTTCCTGCGTTTTCAGATTCGCGGATTATATAAACTATTAGTGAACGTAAAAAGACTAAATTATCATTAAAGCTTTGAAGAAAAAAACTTAGAAAGCTTGGCAAGCAGCTACAAATAACTTAACTCTTAATATATTCGCCTTATCCGGGAAAGTACCGATTAATACATAAATTAAAGTTTTCTCCCTATTAACTACCATAGCATAACGTTACCATTGAAATTTAATGATCCGAAACCCATTATTATAGATAATGTAGTTTATGGAAAAACCATTTGGCAACATTTCCGCAACTTCTCTGTAAGTTAATTATATCATTGGGGGTAGCTAGCCCTTATACAGCTATAAACGAAAATTAGCAGACAAAAATGTAAAAGGTGTAGAAAGTTTAGCTTTGGTGGTTCGTCAGTCATCAAGCTCGATTAATCGTCAGGTTTTGCGGCCAACCGATCTTTTTGACGTTCAGAATACCCTACGTTTGTGAAGGCTTTAATATAAGAGTTTAAGGCTTTTGAGTAGCCAGCACATACCTCTGTAAGGTACCGTAATTAAAAGAAATACAAAAATATTTAGGGCAGGCGAATATTATTTTCTTGCATGTCAAACTCATTTTGGTCCGAGTTCCACATGAATGATGTTACATTAGCTTTTCATCATAATTATTAACTATACAATACAATAACTTAACCAAAATGACAAAATTGTATCTCAACTATTATAGTCAGAGTACACTATGACAAGCAAAGGCTTTAGATTTTATTCATTTATAATGGTAAACATTCTGGTATAGCAAGTATAAGTTAATCCACAGTATTCTTTATTCTAACAGAGGAAATGTCGAAAATATAAATCCATTGGAATTACACGTTCGGGAGATCAACATCTCCCGAAAATAATTTTCTGAAAGCCAAAAATTTATACCCCGTAATTAAAGTAAACAATCTAGATAACGTAATGTTTTTGAAAGAAAATAAGTTAATCGAGCATTTTGGAAATTATATTTCTTTTTCTTAATAACTTATGCTTGCAAATTCATTTTCACGATATTGCACTTCCGCAAGAATATTTACAGCGACTAGAACTTGGAGTAAATTTTAAAAGTTTATCGTAATTTAAAAGCACAAAATAGTGTTAACTCAGAAGAGAAATTTGAATTTTATGGCTTACTAAATCCATGGGTAGCTACTTTGGTAATAAAGCTTTTAAAAGGCTATTTTAATAATTATGTTGCTTTATTAAAGTTCCAGGAATTAACAATAAGGATATTATTAATTTCTTATTATGGAGTATAAAAATAAAAATATTTTTAATAAGAATAAATTGTCTATTCACATATTTTTTTAAATAATTATTTTTTTATATAAAAATCTTAAAAATATTTCGCATTTAATTTACAAGCTGTGTAAGTTAGACTAGAAAGCTTAGATCTTATTAAGTTACTTTTGAACAGCAATATTATTCTTAGACATGGCTTTCGGAACTTTAGTAATAATAAAAACATATTTTTAAGGTATATGGTCGGTAATGTAAGATACAATTTAATCTTTTACAACATGTAATTCTGCAGGAACTCCTTGTTTTTCATAAAAATAATTTTACTGGCATTCTCATAACTTATTTCTTTTTTCGACCCAGAAACCACTCTAAAAAATTCGTATAAAATTCGTTATTATTTTTCACCGACTTACGGTTCATAACCCGATCGGATGACTTGCGAAATTTTTGTAAATGACACGGCCACTTTCTTCATAAGTTATATTCGCAGTAACTATACCGGTACCCGATAAATGGAAGGGATCACTTTTTTTCCCTGTTGCTGTTACCAAAATTTTCATTGATTTTGGCCGATTTTTCTTTCGTATTCTTGCAAAACTTTGCCTCTCACCGAGGAACATATCAGCGTAGATGTTTCTAAGTTTAAAAAAATAATCTCTAGGATATATCCGAAATGAAATTAGTAATTTTTGATGACTAGAGTACGAATATTCGTAAATTTTGTAATAGCCGATGATTTTCGAAGTGTAGGCTATCTTACATAACCGATCATATACCTTAATTTTAAGAAAGGTATATGACATCGATACGTTTTTTTTTTCAAAATTAAGCTATAATAAAAATGTAAATAAAATTAATGCTACATGTCTTGAGATCTTTTCATGATTTATTTATCAGATCCAACTGAAAAATAAATAGTGAATTTTAATAGTATGAAAGAGGTCGTAAGTTACTAGCAATAATTATCTCCTAATGACCGTTTTAAAGTTTGCACCATTTAGGCATAAAGGTTTAGTTTCAGTGGTGTTAGTAGTACAGGTACCAACGGGATAGACACTTTCTTCCATTGTATCATCAGGACTTCGTAAGTACTGACAGAAAGTCATCATTAAAATTTTTCTAAACTTTTGTCCAAATATACAGTAAATGATAAAATTTACAGAAGAATTTACTGTGACAAGAAGAATACTTGTGGCTGTTAGCTCTTCTATCAAGATGTCGACAACCTCCAAAATGTTTACTACAAGCGGTAATATGTTACAAATAAAAAACACAACTACTACACATATGAGCATCGTGGCGAGACTGATTTCTTTACGTTGGTGGCGGCTGAGGGCCTGTCTTTCCCGATTGGCTTTCCTCACCTTTTTCCATATGCAACAATTTAAGGCAAACAGTCCACTAAATGGTATGATATACATAACAAACAGGTACATCCAATTGATGTAAACGTGAATGTAGCACGGATTTTGCCTCAGAGCAGAGGGTTGTACCACCATCACAGTTTCGTTAGTATAAGGGTTGAAATCAACGTCCTTTTCCACTTCGAAAAAGCGAGGGATGTTGTATAATATTGAGAAGAGACAGATGATTAAAATGTACATCCTGGCACGTCCATAAGTACAGAGAGACCTGGCCTTTAAAGGATGACACACTGCCACATAACGTTCCGCAGTCACAGTAACCGTTACCCAGACGGACCCAGTTTGGGCTATCATGGCTATAGGATAGATGTAGGGCGTAACGTAGGGATGAATGTAAAAGTGGTAGTAGGATAGGATCGTTACGAATGGAGAGAGGGAAGGTAGACTGAAGAGAAAAAAGGACGTCATGAGTAGGATGGAATCGAAGCTTGAGAGTCCGATTAGCAAGCAGTTAATTGGAGATTTCATCTGCGGGCGGGATAGAATGATGATTGAGATGGTGTTTCCGATGAGTCCCAGGGGAACGAGAAAGCTGAGCATAATACCGTTGGTGATGAACTTGAAGAAGAGAACGTCACCCGTGTTTTCTTCGGTGCCGTTTCCACCATTAATGGTCAAGCTCATCTCCAGCTCCGTATCGTTGATATCACCATTGAAACACATGGTTACTGAAACTAAACAAATATTCGAAATAAATAAATTAATACAAACAGTAATACCGAGTGTTGAAAAAATCGCGCAATATCGATAACAGCTATAACAATATTTATCGATTTAATCATCATTTTATAAACTCTACGATGATTGCGACATGTGACGATAATGAGGGGTTATTTCAAAAATTATTAGGATTTCAGATAAACGGTTGAATTTAAACGAAAAGTTTAAAGTAAACTTTTACGTAAAGTTTACGTACAGTTTTTACGTAAAACGTTAGGACGTAAATTTTGCGTAAAGTTTACGTAAAAAGTTTACGTTAGGTTTTACTGTCGCACTTACAGTAAAACTTTACGTAAACTTTTTGTAAGATTCATCCGTTTATCTGAAATCCTATAATAATTTTTAAATAACCCCTCATTATCGTCACATAAGTTATATGTCGCAATCATCGTAGAGTTTATAAAATGAGATTAAATCGATTATATTGTTATATAGCAGTTATCGATATTGTGCGACTTTTTCAACACTTTTACAACAAAACATTGGTCAGAGATTTCGTTGAATAAAATATTTTATTAAACAGTTTTTTTATTGCCCCCTTGTTGGGGAAATAAAATATGATTTGAAAACGAACATTTCATTCTTCGTTCAAACTTTTTAATATCAAAATTTTAATTTTTATATTAAAAAGTTTGAACGAAATCTCAAGCTGTTTATAGTCTTGACAGATCAGATGAAGACTGTAACTTGTAACTTATTTTGTCTGTTAGACTGTTACATTAAAAAGTAAGATTGTATAATATTATTTCACAACTATACCGTATACGTTATATTGATCGAGGCGTACCGAAATTCACAGCTTCTTTGAGAGACAAAATAAACAAAAGTATAGCCTAACACCAAGGATTTCCACACACAATTCTTGCTCACACTAACACTGACAGTACCGTATACGAAGTATGATATGTGCTATAGGGGCCTACTCACAGTAACTTGGCATATTCTTTATTAGAATAAAGAATTACGCCTATACTGTATAGTGTATATAGGATCGAGTGTAGGCTACTATTAGTATAACTATAACCTGTACCAGCTGGAGAATGCCTGTACTACGTATATGCCTGTACGTATATGTCGTATATACCTCCATTTTCAAATACAAACGTATACGAGACGAGTACATTCTATTTACGTTCTTATATAGAAAGTATAACCTATGCTATATAAGGTATACCACCGTATAACACCGTATATTAAAGGTTTAGTTACTTGTTATACGTAGTATACAGTACTTAAATTGCACAGTATACGAATAATTTTATTAGGCTAGCCGCTAGCCAGTAGCCTGTTCTATAGCCATTATTTAAATTTTAACTAGTACTTTTTTACAAAAAAGAAAAAAGAAAAGAATCAACCTCGGGAACTCCAGAGAGTCGTGTCTGGTCTGTAGCCTATAAGTGACGCAATAACCATAAAGAAACTGCGCCTTTAAAATAATAATTGTATATATTATACTAATAATTAAAGAGCCACACACATAATATAACTTGCTGCAAATTGCATCTTAAACTTTGTGTTCTCTATTCTTTCAGAAAATATTTTCTTTCCTTCCATTTCTCCAAGTGCCATGCATAATTAATTTTGTATTATACTTCATTAGACTCTGATCTTATACAGAAGCGAACAAGATGGTAGTTAGTTCAAGGATTAACAAAAACATTAACACTGGTGTTATCTTTTTACACACAATTCTGTTCATTCTTGCTATAGAGCTGTGTATAATAGGAGTACCGGTACCGTAGTGGAGTTTGGTTTGTAATTCTAAAACATTACGTATGCAATTTATAAAATAGGCTACACTTCTGCCATGAATATTAAGGCAGATAAGGCCTCTATCCGAGATAAGTCGCTTGTCTCAGACATATTATTATTTTGATTTCAGAAGTAACTCATTGAAGGCCTTTGGTTATCCAGCTTACCGGCTAAATAAGATAGTCTGTTGATAAATTTTGTATTTATTAATTTAGAATATAATAATAATAAAATAAAATAAGATAGGTGATTTAGGGCCGGGTGCACCAAAGGAGATTAACCTAAACCTCCTTTGGTGCACATGCAGGTTGAAGTCTTGAAAACTTTTTTACGTAGTTCGTAAGCCAAGTGCGCCTTATATTACTCGTACAACGGTACAAGTACGAGTATATCCTTATCTTCAAGGATGAGCACAAAGAGCTCATCACGCAAAAAAATACAAACCATCAATGAAGAACGTAAGCATCAGCTCTATCACCATCTCTTAACACAAAACCAACATAAAATATCTGTCTTTCATGCCAACGGTATCCGGCTAATGGAGTGGAAATGAGGCCATATTGTCCACACATAATAAATCAAAGTTTCATCGCGTGTCAATTTCGTCCGTTCTCGTCAACTTAAACGTTCCCGATTGGACCATTTTTTTCACTTACTTCCTTTTTGTCAAATGGATTCTTATTCCCAAAGGTCAACAGATATGACAAAAAGATGCCAATATAGGACAAGAAAAGCTTTTTGCATGCTGATGGAGGTGTCAGCATTCTGCTTGCAAACTTTTTTTTAGAAAAATGCACAAGATATATAAACATTCAAAATTTTCTTTAAAAGTTGCAAATCATGTTTGGTAAAAAATCGCATTCGTTCGTTCGAATCAAAAGGTCCAAAATAAAAATAAATATTGTAAAGAGGAATATTATAGATTGCTCACATTTTCTACAGTATGACTAACATTATTGTAATACCACGAGGCTCATGGTATAAAATACGAATGTATCTGTAATCCCTAGTAGTTGATTTGGGCGTTTCTGTAATGAAAATCATAATTTTATTTTTGCTCTTTGGAGTTTGGTTGAGGTGATAAAGATGGGGGATTTGGATCCTAGAAGTAAAAAAATATAACGTACGGTACTGTATATATGAATCCGTAATAAGACTAACTAAGATAAAAGAATAAAGACTAAAGTGTGGTTATGAATCTTCTCGTATAGAATCGCGGTTACTGCGCACCTGCGCCCGCCCCGCTTTACAAACTTTGGATAGCCTATAAACTAAGTTAAGCTATATGATCGAAGGAGCATAATTCCTCGGAAAAGCCCTATTTTAAGGAATAACTAGTTTTGCACATGTGTGCAATAATCTGATTTCAATAAATAAAGTTACTATAGGCTAATTACGTAATTAGTTATATATTACAATTGCACATCACTAAAAATATTCTTGTATAATGTCAAAGTTTGAAATAAACACAAAACAAAACTAACA